>LPNX010822807.1:0-50816 GCA_001517045.1 Pseudotsuga menziesii
CAACAAAATCGAATCGAGTGAGTTAGTTTTCGCCATATATTGTCTCTCAATATATATAGTATGCTATGTGGAGATATGGAAATTAATTTTAATTTTTTTGGTTGGTAATTCAATTTTTTTTTTTTCGGTGTAGGCCGGTTATGAATTCTTTTCCGGGACCCATTGACCAGTTCAACAGAGGGTACAAGGATGACACAACTATCCTTTGGTAATACCATAATAGTGAACAAATAGTTCAAAGGGTAATTAGTTGAGAACTTTTTTAGTGTTGACTAAATTGTCATTGATCCCAAGAGTGTATAGGCCAACATATTTCGGTGTCCCTTGAGGAGGCCCTAAGGGTTACGTAAGTGTCATTGTCGAAGGAGACCTTTCGATCTTGTCTAAGCCCAAGTTTGAAGCCCTTGGAGCCCTTGGAACAATGACAAAATCCCTGAACATCATGTAGAGTATTTAAGTACCTCAAAGATATTTTAAGGTTCCTGAGTTGTTTCTCTCTCGTTCCCAAGTACCACAACCTATGCCCTCCTACTCTAGAAAGAGTCCTTGGTGGGTTGAAGAAGTGTAGAACTTCAAAGAGTCTAAATGACCCATTATGTGGTCATTCGTATTTTGAATGAGGCCATGGTACCTTAGGAGAAGTCTAGCCACCCCCACACCTTGGTACCATTGATATGATAAGTATATGGTGGAGACCTCCTCCTTGTTGATGTTAAGTATGTGTATGTGAATTCCATTGAACCCCTCATGCCTTTGACGATGTACATTAAAGCCTTTCACCTTGGAATTTATGCATAAGCTAACATGGTCTTTGCCACCTTTATGTGTGGAGTCTTGTTGTCTTGTACAAATTGAAGAATTTAAGGGTATTAGACCAAAAATTTGTAAATAAAGTCATCATATGAAGATAGTCCTTGTCAAGCCATTTCAGTTGATATGTGGAGCATCTTCTAACTCCTTAAGGTTGAAGAGATATGAATTTTTTAAGTTGTTGTACCCCGCCCGCCTTTTTAGGGAGGCATATCAAACATATGAGAATTTAATTATTTGTAATTTTGAATTACATGTTCACCCAAGGTAATAAATTTTGTCCACAAACTGTATAAATAGAATATCAAGCATTTTATTTGGTTATCAAACAAAACCATTAATTAATCAATATAAAAAAATGGTTAGTTTCCACCTAACTTACAAATGTTAAAAAAACTTTTTTTATGCCATAATAGTGAGTAACATAGCCATGTTTGTATATCACTGCCCCGAATTCATATATGCTTACCCCCAATTCATGGGCTATGACAAAGTGTCCTATTTTGACTCAAGGAAGAAGCTTAATAGAAAGCTAATTGCATTGTGTTGGTTTTTTTAGTGTTCTTTGTCATTGTCTTTAAATTCTCCCTAATAAGGTTAATCATTAAGTAAATTCATGCATTTTTAGGTGAGGGAATGGAGTAGGGATTTTTAATGCAAGGTTTATCTCTTAATTGTTCAATGGGGAGTGCACTATGGATTGATAGTACAAGGTTCTTCTCTTAATTGTTCAATTTGTATTGTTGTTGAAAGCTACTTGAAGATTCTGAATTTATGTATGGCTAGTTTTTACTAGTTCATAAGGTATATAGACATTTTATTTACTATATTGAATTCTAATTTGCATTCAAACTCAAACTTGGTAGTTATAATCTTAGTTGTGTTTATTTTTTATTATGAACGTTTCTAATATAGTGTATAGAATGAATTTGAAAGTATATGCACAACTAAAAATTATAAAGAAAAATAAGGTTGAACTCTAATGTGTTTTCAAATTCAAACTTGGTAACCATCCTTTTTGAGCTTATTTTTATTATTATTATGAATGTTCCTAGCATAGTGTATAGAATGAATTTAAACGTATATGCACATCTAGAAATTTTGAAAAGAAATAAGGAAGAATGGTAAATATTGGGCTATGAATACTGTTGCCAAGCACAACGAAGGTTTGTCTCCACAGTAAATATATTTTTGTCCATTTTTTTTTTTAATTTGTCAAAATTTAGTAAAAAGGGATAAGCCATGGAGTATAAGTAGATAGATTACCTAGCAAGGGAAGTTGAGAAGAGTTGGTCATGGTAACTTTTATGATGGAAAATAAGTCATGTGGATTGAGTTATAATTATCCCGTGCAAAACCTTAAATTGCAAATTGTAAACATTTATAATGTGGAAACCAAGGCAAGGTACCAAGAGTGAATGTATTGAAGCACTCCGCTAATATTATGGTGTGGATGGTATATTTCTAAGCACCACCATGATGATATTTCCCTCCAATGTGTTTATGTACCTGAAAGCACATACAAATGAATAACAAGAAATCTAACAAAAAATATTATATCTACCAAATCCCTAGGGGTGTAGACCAATTGGTAATGTGGTGCACTGTGAAGACACTCCTTGTGACATCGTTGGTTGAAATATCAAACAACATGTGCACCTGTGTAGGCAGTGTGGATACACCAAGGGGTATAATGGTAGCAACACCTAGGGGTATAGTGGTATCAAATGAGAATTAACCCCATGGTATGCAAGTATGATACTTTCTCTAGTTGTTGATTCCCCTAGCAAAATAAAACATGATATCTACAAAAGAAATTACCAAGGGGAAGATAAAATGGAGTGCATGAGTGACTTGACCTTGGGAAATGTCCTTTGGGGAGTACTACCATTTTCTGCATAGTTTCTTGAAATCTCTTGCGACAATATCTGACTTGTGTATATGCAAGTATAGTTATAACATCCTACAGAAGAGAGTGGAACTCGTGTAAGAAAATGCCTCTTCTTTCCATTTTGGATAATTAATCATGATTCATGGATCATTAGTCAATTCTCTCTCTAAAGAAAATTATTTTCCTATGTCATGGGATTTTTCTCTCCTTGATAATGGGAGAAATTATGTGTGAAATCATTGTTGTTACACCCATAATCATGAATCAGAATCATGTGGACTTGTTATTGTTATGATATGTATAAGTTGGGGTATTTTCTACAAAAAATATGATAAAAAGGGATGGTTTTGAGGGAAAAACCATTGTTGGAAGTGTCACAAGAGATGAAGAAAACACCATTTGACTTGCAACCTAGCTATTTCTACTGATTAATGCCTTGGAGTTGAGTTGTCTCTTCAATTTTATTCCCATAAGCATGTTTTTTTTTTTCTGCAATAAAGTGTATTGGATGGAAGAAGATCTCCAAGGAATTATTTAGCACAGAAAGGGAAGCTATATCTCCTTGTGCTATATAAGGAAATTAAAGATAATGCCATAGATGATTGACAACTAAATGAATGCTTGGAGTGCTATCTAGTAGGTTGGCATAAATGAGATTAGAGCTTCACTATGAGAGTATATCAGGTTTAGATGGTAGAGTATATTAGATTTGGCTTACATATGAATTCTAAAATATTTTTTTTATAAGAAGTTGAATTAAGCCTCAAAGATGGTTAAAGAAGCTTGCTACTAGAGATTTATTGCAATGAAGGAATCAATGAACACCACAATTTGATTAAGTGTTGAACAACTAAGAAAAGGGATTATTTACTAAGAAAAAAGGTATAAATACGACAATGCTCATAATGTTTTTCTCGGGTCGGGAATGCTTATGCTTTGTAAACAAATGAAGTGACCTAGTTGCATAACACCTAACAAAAATGTTAGAATTTTATCATTCAATCTAGAATTATGTTAGGATATTTAACTCAGAGAATAACAAGTATAGCAATCAAATGTTGATGTATTTGTAACTTCGAAATGTATTCACTTATATATCTTATATCTTGTACCCCGATGTTTATTCCGGGAAGTTTCTATAATGTATTTGAGTAATGTCATACCCCGATGTTCCTATCGGTAGGATCTATAATGTAAACAAGTCATGTAAGTAACCCTCCTATTGTTCAAGGGTTAAAGTTCCTGCAATTCTCGGGCACTAGGGTTATTAGACTCTGTTAGAGAATTCGGACCTAGTGAGTCATTGTCAAGTTGGGAATTAGTATAAATAGAGAGTGAGCCTCTCTATTTATCACACACTCACTCACACTGAGTTGTAATGCATTGTGTAGATATGAATGTTCTACCACATGGTTATTATGATGTTCTCATTGGAATGGATTGGTTGGAAGCACGTAGAGTAAAACTTGATTGTTACAATAAGACTTTTGAGTGCTTGGATGAAGAAGGAAACCTAAAGGTTGTGAAGGGAATTCAAAAGGCGATTTATGTTAGGAAGATTTCAGCCATGCAGCTGAAGAAGTTCTGTAGGAACGGTTGCAGAGTGTATGCATCCCATGTTATGGAGGCAACAAAGAAGGAAACTCTGAGGTTGGAATATTTTCACGTGTTGCAGGAATTCATGGATGCTTTTCCTGATGAGATTCTAGGGCTTCTTCCAAAGAGGGACATTGAATTCACAATTGAACTTGTGTTAGGAGTAGCACTAGTGTCCAAGACACCCTACAGAATGAGTACACCAGAGATGCTTAAGCTGAATATTTAGCTGCAAGAGTTGTTGGAGAAGAAGTACATCAGGTCGAGTGTGTCCCCTTGGGGAGCGCCAGTGCTTTTTGTGAAGAAGAAAGATGGTACACTCGGATTGAGTATTGATTACAGAAAAGTGAACAAAGTCACTGTGAAGAACAAATACCCTTTTCCTAGGATTGATGACCTCTTTAATCAAATGAGAGGATCAAATCTATTTTCCAATATTGACTTAAGGTATGCTTACCATCGGGTAAGAATCAAGAATGAAGACATTCATAATACATCCTTCAGAACAAGATATGGACATAGTGAGTTTGTAGTGGTAACTTTTGGTCTCACAAATGACCAACTACATTTATGGGCCTTATGAATAGTGTCTTAAGCAGGTACTTGGACAAGTTTGTTCTTGTTTTCCTTGATGACATTCTCATTTATTCTAAGGATGAGGAAGAGCATGAAGAACATCTGAGATTGGCATTGCACTTTCTTAGGGAGCATAAGTTGTATGCAAAGTTGAGAAAATGTGACTTCTATAAAAATATGATTCATTACTTGGGCCACATCATATCAGATGAAGACATATCTGTGGACCCTGAAAAGATTGAGGCCATCATGAATTGGCCAACTCCAAGGAATGTCACGGATGTAAGGTCTTTTATGGGACTTGTAGGATATTATAGGAGATTCATTTAAGGATTATGCAAGGTTGCACATCCTATCACTTCTTTGCAAAGGAAGGAGATGATATTTGAATGGACACCTAAATGTGAGGGAAGCTTCAAGTAGTTGAAGAATATTCCCACAATTGTACCTATTCTGAAAATTGCAGACCCAAAAAAGGATTTTGTGGTGTGCATTGATGCATGCGGTCAAGGACTTGGAGGAGTCCTTATGCAAGACAATCATGTGGTATTTTATGAGTCTAGAAAGTTAAAAGATCGTGAGAATAATTATGCCACTCATGACTTCGAATTTGCAGCCTGTTGTGCCCCTACCCAACAGCCTTTAAAAAACATTATTTCATCAAACAAAATCGTATTTTATTTTTGATGAAATGTTTGAATTTCATATAGCAAAATTAAAGAATTAAAAAACTACTAAAATGGTGACATTCTAGCAGCTACTCAAACATGAAATTCAATGTTTTTTAAGAAAATATTTGCAAACTATGGATTAGTGAAAAAATCACTACTTTGGAATTATTATTTTGAGTGAATTTACATTCAAAATCAAGGCATGAATATTAATAATCACCATATCTTTTATCATAATCTAATCTTGAAAGCTTATTCAAATATTTATCATCTCATGTCATTATGTGATTTAGCTATCATAAATTTTGATAATGTTTTGAAATTGGAAGGTTGTTATGTTGTTGCTCTTGATTCTTCATGTATGAAGCTTTTTTCCAAATTATTTGTATATCCATGATGGTCACATTTTATATACCGTTTTAAATTATTTATGTGAGAATATTCCTTATGATTCGAAGTAATTTTTGGGTTCTCGTTAATTATTTATGTTTCCAAAAATTAATTTATTCAAGGAATATATATTTATTATATATATGGGGCCAAAGTGTATACATTTTTACGAAATTTCAACTTTTGAATTTGTTTTATCCTCCCGAAAACCTTACCATTATCATAATGTAATAATGATTTTTAATTTTGGTATTGGTTTAAAGGAGATGGTTAAAATCTGAAGTGATTATCTTGCAATATTTTCCAGATCAACGATTTTACGTGGGAGATATTGAATTTATCAACAGCTGGCAGATCACTTGTCGATAAGTGAGAAGCAAGGTTCGGATACAAAATTTCCAGGCCCAAAATCAACATCAAAGATTATTCTCAGCGTTGAAGATTATTCTTAGAAATTTTGAAGGCAGAGCATAATCATAAGATATTTTTTTTGGGTTAAATGATTGGGCATTTTCAGTTTTAAAAGGTGCATATATTAAGGAAATATCTGGCAATTAATTCACTACAGATTTTAAGGAAGCAGATTTGATAGATCCATATTTGATGAAGGTTCAAAATCAATTAAAATCTAAGATTTCTAGGCAACGAATCCACATCTCCAGTTTGCAAGTTTTACATTCAATTGATTGCGAGATGAAGTTAAGGATTTTCTCCTAGATTTCAGGCATCTAATTTATTAGTGGCAGTTGCAGATGATAGTAAAAAAAAATCAAATAACTTCCACGAATTTTATTTCCAGCGAGTCGCCGAAATCGCATAGCTTAATAACAGGTGATTTTGTGAGATTTATTGTGAGCAAATGGAGGTGAATCTTAAAAATCTGGCACATGGGTTCTCTTCAGAACAGACACATTTAGCTAAACTCGAGGGGATTTCGCCAAAAAATGATGGATTTCAGGATATTTTTAGGGTTCTCTGAACATGATTTTTGCAGTTGCGACCGGCAACGAAATGGTTGTTTCCAGAAATTCGCTTGTGCTGAGCTTATTCTGTTTTGATTTCTTCTGTTTTGATTTCTTCTGATCATGGTTTATTTAAGCAGGGAAGAATTTGACTGTCAGGGGAGGGGGAGCTCTGTTTTGAAGAATCATTTCTTTAAGAAAATCTTCATGCCTGATTGTTGAAAGAATAGGGAGTGATCAAAAGTGACAGGAGAGGCTGGAGCTGAGAGATTTTTCTTTCAGATCTGATCGTTGCTGTCAGGATAATTTTGGGATGGATCAACAACAGTGAAGAATTTCTTTTTCATTGTTTGAAGAACAGACCAAGAGCTGGAGCTGAGGGGTCGATAATTAATGAAAGGGCACCACAAGACTGGTTTGATTTGTTTGCCACTTCAGATAACTACTTGTCTGCAGCCGCGACATTGTTAACTGGTGATATTATCAATATATGTGTTCAGTTTTTATACTTGGCATATGTTTGTGATGTCCATTTGTCTTGTGATGTCTTTTTACTTTAGTCATGTTTGCTGAAATTCTTTAAAATTTTTTACAGATATGTTTCTATTATATGATTATCGATATTGCATGTTTTCAATTTCTGCTGATATGTCATGTTATATGGTTAATGATCTAATCATTGTTTATATAATGTGTAGTGATTATTGCATGATTTTGGTTAACGTTTAAATTTCTTTGAATGTAATCAAGTGTATTCATGCAGTATTTTATTAGCATAAATTGATTACAGGTTAAATTTTTATTGCTCCTTATTGGAATAGAAATGTTTAGAACAGATTAACAGTTGTTTCTTGTAAATTATTTTATAATACAGCCATTGAATCAGATATTTATATCCATATTACATTAAGGTTATTTTCTGATTCATGTAATTAATGTATATTTGTGAATAGTGCAAATTTGTAATACATTTTACATGTTAATATTTGATTAACTTTTAATTATAAGTTAAGTGAATGGAATGGATTTATTTTATAGGTTAATTTAATTATATTACTAATTTATTAGTAAGCAGATTAACTAGTTAATTTGTACATTCATTAACTAGTTTAATTTGTACATTTGTAGGTATTTATTAGATTTAATTAACCAAAGTAATAGCTTTAGTTTTTAGACTTAGTTTAGTTAGAATTTCAGGCTAATAGAGCTTTTAAACCTGTTGGGAACGACTATCCCAAACAGCTTGGACCCTGGTTTAAGGATCCCGGTCTGGGTCGTTTTCCCCCGTTGCGGGCTTCGTCAAATACGCCCGTCAACACAGCCATAGTACATGCCCTCAAAATTTGAGTTAAGGACAGACCATTGTGGTATGAAATATTTTTTTGATCAACCAACACTAAATGCTAGACAAGCTACATGGTTGGAGTTTTTATATGAGTTTGATTTTGAAATCAAGCACATAAAAGTGAAGGAGAATAAAGCGGCTCATGCACCCACCAGGAAAGTGCATAAAATGCATGTGGAATATTTTAGTATCTTCCAATCAAATCTGAGATAGATGATTGTGAATCATACTACCGAAGATGAGTTGTATGCTCACGTCAAGGAGAAATTGGAGCGGCGAAATATTGAGAAGAGATATGAGGGACATAAATTAGAATAAGATGGGATTCTTACCTACAATAATAGAATTTATATTCCACTTGGTGCATACTTGAGGAGAATTGTTATGGATGAAATCCATCAAGCTCCATATTCTCGTCACCCAATATATCAAAAGACAATTACTACAACCAGAAAATAGTATTTTTGGCGAGGAATGAAGAGGGACATTGCTGAGTATATTTCAAAGTGCACGAAATTTCAACATGAAAAGGTTGAGAATCAACACCCAGTAGGTTTCTTGCAACCTTTTCCAGTTCCAGAACGAAAATGGGAAGTAATTTCCATGGAATTTATTATAGGATTTCCAATGACTTGAAGGAAACATGATTCCATCATGGTTGTGGTGGACAAGTTGACAAAGGGAATAAATTTTATACCAGTCAAGTCCACACATAAGATGAATGATATTGCAATAATATTCATGAAGTATATTTTCAGATTGCATGGATTTCCTAAGGCAATAGTTTTTTACGGGGATCATAAGTTCACTTCCAATTTTTGGAAGGAGTTGCTTGCAGATTTGGGTACAAATCTCAATTTCATCACTCCTTACCATCCTCGGAATTATGGTTAGAATGAGAGGTTGAATCAAGTGCTAGAAGACATGCTTCGCGTGTATGTGATGGACAAGCCAACCAAGTGGGAAGACTACTTAAACTTGGTAGAATTTGCATACAAAAATTGGACAAAAAACATCCTTGGGGATGAGACCATATGAAGCTCTGAATGGCAGAAGGTGTAGGACACCTGCGACTTGGGATAATCATGTGAACATGATTGTTATTGGGCCATAATTTCACAAGGAGATGGAGCAAGAGGTTGCAAATATCAGGCAAATTCTGAAGGCATCCCACGACAGACATAAGAGCTATGCTGATGAGAATTGAGTGCATAGAGAATTTTGTGTTGGGGATCATGTTTATCTAAGAGTGATGGAAAAGAAGAGAAGATTGGAAGTGGTGCCAAGTTGTCCCCTAGATATTGTGGAATGTTTGAAGTGATTGAAAAAATAGGGCCAGTTGCATATCAACTTGCGTTTTCTCCTATCACTAGAGCTAATAATGTTTTTCATGTTTCTTTGCTCAAGAAATATGTACATTATCCTAAACACGTAATTTATTGAGATGTGATTCAGGTGGAACTTGAGGGAGAGTTCCAAACCAAGCCATTGTGCGTCCTCGACAAGAAGGTCACCATGCTCTGGAATCGATCTATTGGACAAGTAAAGGTGTAATGGGAGCACTATAGTCCCGATGAGCTACTTGGGAGAAGGAGGATTCCATGCGATTGGCACATCCATTTTTGTTCAATTTTGCGAAGCACTAAGGGTGGTGCCGGTGTAGCACTTTTGTCTAAATTGTAAAGCACTAAGGACATTGTTGTTGTAAGGGGGAGGGGATTGTAATACCTCAGTTTTGACCGCTCGGTATTTAATTGTACATGATGTAATTACTATATGTAGTTCATGGCAAGGAGCTCAAGGCCAAGGCCCTGCCATTGATTGATGTCTTGTGGATAGGTGATTAAGGCTGAAATCCATGGTTTTTATGTGGAAAGTCAATCACAGTAGACATATTTTGATATATCATGTAATTGTACAAATTAATATAAAAATACAGCTAGATATGGGATTGCAAATGTTAAAGAGATGGGGCATGATTTCCACAAGGGATGTGGAGGTTCAAACCCCTTCGCCCAATAGGATGTGACAATATGTCAATGGGGGAACCCATGTACCCCTAGCTACCTTTTTTTCCTCTATCCTCAATCATCAATTTCTTCCAGTAGTTGGTTGAGGTAGTTAATTCCTTGGGTAGAGAAGGGTATGGAAGTTAGATTGCTTGACTGAGAAAATCCTGCAACCTGCAGTCTGGGGCAGTGCATTCTTGATTTCGCAACAATCAAAACTGCATCGGAACGCGTTCCCATCCTCTCATCCTTGAGTCACACAGAGCATGGGGGTATTCATTCATTTAGTCATTCATGTTGTTGGGTAAGCCTACAGGGGAGAATAGTCATTTTCTATTCATGCACGTCGTGCATTCTTCCTGCAGAGAGAGAACTATGTTTTGTTCACTGTCATTCACCTGCTGTTCACCATCCTCATTCATGCAAAGGTTCAGGGGACTGAGTATTTGAAAGTATTTTTCCTTTGTTGAGCAAGGGAAGTGGAGATTTCTTTATTTGATGAGAAAGTGTGGAAATATGAGGTTTCCCCAACTTTGTTGTTCAATGGTTTCCTCTGTCATAGAGTGAATCTAAGCCTAATAAACCCATTGTGAGTGATTGTTTGGATGAGGAATTGATAAACCCATATGTGGCTTGGTTGATCCCTATTTTGGAATTTGGCTTGACTATGAATAGTATGATGAGCCAAACTTTATGCTCGCTTAGTTGAGTAATACTGATAAACCCAACATTGTTTGTCTTGTAATCATGCTGTCTCATAAAACCATCTGTTGGCTTGGATGTGTCTTGTTTTGTTTTGGCCATGTGCAATCCTTGGTTGGACATTCTGATAAACCCACTGTGAATGATGGCTTGGTTGATCCCTATTTTTGAAGTTTTCTTGACTTTGAAAAGGATAATAAACCCAACTATATGCTCGCTTGGCTGAGTAATCCTGATAAACCCATAATTTATTTGGCTTGTAATCCTAGAGCTTGATAAACCCACTGTGAATGATGGCTTGGTTGAGTTCCTGATAACCAATCCATGGCTTGGATGGAAAGTCTGATAAAACCAGCTGATGGTTGGATTGACTGTGTGTGTGCTCTGGTCTGGTTGTGTATAATCATGTTGTTTCCCTAGTTCCTTGTGGAAATAATGCCCAAATCGGGGGTGGCAGTGTGTTGAGAGATTAATGAACACACTCGCCTATGGTTGGGTGGAACATTGCAACGACATAGCTAGTTGCGAGACAACTTAATCATCAAGATAAGTATCTCTATTATACTTGTTTATGCCATGTATTATCTATGAATTGCTATGTTCATGTTGAATGCTTGTTGATGATCAAGTAGAGGTTACTTGTGTATGAATGTCCTTGTACTTGTTCTTTATACCTTGTATGTTTTACGTATTCTACCTATGTACATGCCTTGTGTTTTTATGATGCATTCGCCTAAGTTCATGGAGGCTAGAAGCCTGTTACAGGGATAGACATGAAACCAAGGAAAGAATAGCCGAGTTTGTGCCCCTTGGAATCCTCACGCATAAGGCAGAGGTGCAAACCGAAAGAAGAAAGGTTGAATAGGGTAGAATTATTGTGCTTCAAGACCTCAGGATCAACAGTGAATATGGAAGGCGGGAGAATGAAGTTTAAATCCAATAAGAATGTGGGATTTTTGACTTACGAGATCGTCTAGCAGAAGGAGGAAGGCAAAAGGTGGAAATGAGGAGAAAGGATAAGGCAGAAAGTGAGTTTTCTGACTTCCAGGATCCTCTTGTGGAAGTAGAAAGGTGGAAAATTGCAAAAAGTTCAAGGTGAAGTTTAACTTTTTTACTTCTGAAGTACAGAAGGAGGAAGGCGGAAGGAAAATGACGGAAGGCAGAAGAATCAATTAAGTATTTTTGTTGAACCTTAAGTTTTCGACTTCCAATTTTTGAAGTGCGGAAGGAGGAAGGCGGAATGATGATGACGGAAGGCATAAGAATTAGTTAAGCATTTCTATCAAACCTTAAGTTTTCGAATTCTGATTTTTGAAGTGCAGAAAGAGGAAGGAGAAAGGTGGAAGAAGTAGTTAAGTATTTTCATCGACCTTAAGTTTTCGACTCCCGATTTTTGAATTGTAGAAGGAGGAAGGAAGAAGGCGAACAACAGAAGCCAGAGGGAGGAGTTAAGTATGTCTGTTGACCTTAGTTTTCTGAATTCTGGTTTCTGAAGTGCGGAAGGTGGAAGGAGGATGACGGAGGGCAGAAGAAGAAGTCAAGTATTTCCGTCAAAGTTAAGGTTTTGATTTCTGATTTCCAAGGTGTAGAAGGTAGAAAGTAGAAGTGAGAAATGCAAGGTGTAGAAGGGGCAAGTTCAGTGCATAAAAGGTGTTTCTGGTCAGAGATTATATATGACAAGGGAAAAATGACTGTTACAGTGGTTTCTAAGCTTGGAAATGAAGGTGGAAGTGTGAGTTAGAGTCTTTTCCCAGTGTTTGAAGTGAGAAAAAGGGTTCTTGAGGCAAACAAATTTAATTAATCCACATTATGGGTATGGGGACTTTACAACGATGCAAGGGCATGAATGAACAATGTTAATTGCAAAACAAGATGCAATGGCATGAATAATGTTAATCAAAGAAGGGGATGCAAGGGAATGAATGAAGAATGTTAACTCAATAAAGGGATATAAGGGCATGAATAATTTTAATTGATGAATATTACTTAACAAAATAAGCCACAACCAATGCACGTAGATTAGTATGCAATCTAGTGACAATAATAGGAATATCTCCACAGCCGAAACACTTGATCCGTGGGAGAGGGAATCAAATTACTATACTTCATGCCATGAGATATAGTAATATTGTTAATATTTATTGTTTTTTCAAACTTTCAACTGGTCATTATAGATTTAGATATTTAGTAATATTTCTCAACCAAATCCTTGCAACTCCTCCAAGAAACCAATGTTTCAATTCTTTCCATTTCACATCGATAGTTTTGAACCTCTCAAACCGAGGAGGTGCATATTTAAAACTATGAAAGTAGAACCCATGGAATTATTAGTAGATGTGTGTTGACATAAAATTTTGGAAATACAGTCTTTTTCCTCCCTCATGTGCAATAGGATTGGATTTCTCCACTCTCTATTCTATTCAAATTGAAATACAATGGAGAAAATCAAAATAAAATGAATCATGCAGGAAAATTATATTTGAATTCAAAATATTAAATTAGATCGCATCTATGGAATGGGTAAATGACATTCATCCCTCTGAATGTGCTTGCAGATGTAGAAGCCATGAACCATGGATTTCAATGATGCATGTGTTTACAATGTGTCAGCGTGTCACATCCTTGAAGTGTACCTAGGCGAGCTTTATGGAATCTTATCATGTTTTGGAGGATGACATGATGGGACCTAGCCCAATATGAGTTTGAACAAGTGGTTGGAGGATGGTCGGAGGTCACTCGACGATTTCTCCTTCCGAGTGAAATCATCGCATATCTAGAAAACTCCTTTTGCTAATATACTTGTACTATGGAATGTATAAGAATATTATTACCTTCCCAAGTAAAATAAGTTTACCTTTATGGAGTAAGACCTTGATTGGAATGGAAATTTCCACACAAACTATTTGGATTTTTAGTATGATTAGTAACATGGATTTGTACTATGTACATCCTTTATTAGGATTCAATATTAAGACTTGAAATTACTAAATGGTTACTGTAGATTCATATATATTAAAAATGATGAATAAAAATTTGTTCCTTTTTTATAAAAGAATGCAATTGTGACAAACGTACTTTCAACAATGGAGAGTAATGTGTTTGGTGTTGCTTAGTTATGTGAAAAAAAATCATACCCCATTTCTGAAAATAGCACTGAGGAAATTGGGTATATTACAAGTGGTATCATAACGTCATGTTACAACACTATGACCTATGGACTTGCAAACATACAGGTGCGTTGTATACTTTGTGAAATATTAATTATTGAATGCAAATTGTTTGCATAGATTGCTTACCTTGTTTGATGTGCATGACTTTAAGTTGGTTAAGCGATATATTGAGAATGTAAGAGGTCATTGAGACTTGAATGTGTGATAGAGAAGTATGATGTAACCAAGTTTCTTAGGAAAGAAATATTTACAAACATTTGAAAGGATAATGTGGAAGGTACGATTGTTTTAACTATGAGTAACTATGATACAACGAAAACATAACTTAAGTTGATTACGTGGAAATTTTTATTGATCATAGATTTAAATGATGATAAATTGATAGTTGAATGCATAAAAGATAATTAGATTGTAAGCTATCCGAAAATATTTAAGGTAAAATATTATCATTACATATATGATAAAATAATGTACACATGCGGCATTGCATCGTAATTTGTAAGTACCAAGGAAACATAAAGGTAAAACCTAAAGGAATTATGATGCTAGATTGTCAAATATGTTCATGATATTGTCATGTGCATAATGTTGAAAACAAAATAAGTTTATGCATAAATTGTTGAGATTATGCTATAAAGGTTGAATGCATGGAGTCAAAGTTATCTAAAGAGAAACATGACGAAGAAAATATAGAGGTAGCAAGGTACGCATTGTAGTACCTATCAGTGAAAGGTACATGCAAGTGTAGTTACAACCATCTTGATTGAAAAAAATAATGCATGGAGGTCATGCATAAGAACGTTGTGTTGCATCAAGAGTTTATGTGCACTAAAAATATTATTTTTCTATGATATTTTATTTCTTTATGTTGACTAAGAGATTATGATTCTAGCAAGAAAATTGTTAGTAAGCATGCATGTGTGCATTAGTTCTAGAAGCTTTGCCAAGTTTGGTAAATGGAAAGCACTACATAAAGTAACTTCTAAAATAAGTTGTGATTCAACTATGACTAGTTTTGAAAAGATAGCATGATGGCAATTACAGTTAGACAAATGATATTAAATCACATTAAGGAATTAACATATTTGAATAGGAAACAAGGTAATAGATTTGAAATCCTATTCAAACATTTTAGATAATGTTAAGTTGATGGCATGGAATATGTTAAACGCAATTGAAATTATTGGATGAGTATTACATGTTTTTTCAAGATACTAGAAGTAGCATGCTATTAAAATCGTTTAAGATGATTTTTAGCATATTTAATGTGCATAGTTGATGATTGATGTTGAGTGGGAACGACTATGGAGAATCAATATTATTTACCTTTATTATGGTTTGATGTTAACTCGAAGGACTCTAGAGCATCGATATTACTAGATTTATTTTGTTGATATGATGTTGAGCTCAGTAAGCTATGGAGCATCAATACTATTTATAATTTATATGCTTAGATTGATGTTGATCTAGTGAGCTCTGGAGAATCAATACTATTTAGAATTTATATGCTTACATTGATGTTGATATGGTGAGATTTGGAGCATCAATAAGTTGTAGAATTAGTATGTTGATTTTAATGATGAGCTTGTGGAATCTAAAGCATTAAGATTGTTTATATTTATTATATGTTTATGTTGAATAATAATGTAATGATTAGGTGTTTAATTGAAGTTGAGTTGATTAGCTATGGAACACCAAGTGTTATTAGCGATGTGATGATTATGATATTTTCATTTATTCGATTTTTTTATTATATGTCATGATGACTAACAATGATTTGGGGATATTGAAGGTAATGGACTATGGTAGCTTTAATAAGACCATAAATTAAGAATCAAATATAAATTCATGAAATCTGCAATAAACAACAATAAACTTAAATTTAGTAAAGAAGTTATGAAACCTTTGAGATTATCATGGGGGACTCCTTGAAACTTTACTGAATTTAAGTTTGTTGTTCTTAAATTTAAGTTTATTGTCTCATGTTTGGTAAGTTATGAATGGCATGGACACTATGCATTTTATTATTTTATTACAATCATGCTTTGCCAATGTTATGTTTGTGTTATGCTTATGTTCATGTTATGATCATGTGATTTTCATGTTATGTTCATGATCGTGTTATAACTTATGTGATGAGAATTGAAACATGTTGAAAAAGAAAGTCAAAAGTGGCGAAAAGTACTTTGCATGAAGTACTTCCTTACAGGGAGTATGGATGAATGTTTTAGATGCCATGGAAAAGACGTATGGATAGAAATATATTGTTGGTTGTGGGTCCTAATCTTCCAGATTCATAGATGGTATTCAGTCGTGTTTGTACCCTAGCTTTACTGTACACTCATTCCCCAACCTTGGGGTTCGGGGGAAACGTCCCCAAGATACGGGGGTGTGGGGGAATATCCCTCGATAAATTGGGGTTCGGGGGAAACGCTACTGATAAAAAAAAATTGGGATGTTTGTTGGGCAACAATTTTGCGGACACATGGTATTGGGTTAACCATAGTATTTTCCCATGGTATTTCCACTATAAAAGAAAAGCATTGTAATACGTCTAGGTGTGGTATGACATTTTATTGTAACAATATTTGTGATTGTGTGAGAAAGAATGTGAGAGTGCGAAGAGGAAGTGCAATGGAGTTGATGGAGGTTGTATCCCTTCATCATTCTGGACGCTAATAATAAGATTGGAAATTTCTGTGTGGACGTAGCCCATCTCTTGGGTGAACCATGTTATATCCGTGTCTCTCTGTAATGTGTCAAATGTGCTTTTGCATCTTGTTTAATGATTTAACCATATATATGTTTGTTGATGTATTTGTAACTTCGGAATGTATTCATCTATGTATCTTATGTATTGTAACCCGATGTTTATTCCGGGATGTATCTATTATGTAATTGAGTCATGTTGTCATGCCCCGATGTTCTGATTGGGAGAATCAATAATGTAAACAAGTCATGTCAAGTGATAGTGGGTAACCCTCTAATTGTCTAAGGGTTAAAGTCCCCGCAGTTCCGGGGCACTAGGGTTATTAGACTCTCCAAGTAGAGGTCGAGCCTAGTAGGGTTTTAGTCATGTCGGGATTAGTATAAATAGAGAGTTGGGGTCTCTATTTAGTACACATCACTCACACACTCAAGTGTAACACATACTTTAGGAAGGAGAAGACACTGGGCCTAGACAAGAAGAAGATTACTGCTGTCGGGAGTGCATCTTACTGCTTCATGGTTTTACCTTTTGTGTTGATTCTACCTCTAAGGAAGTTGCTAGGTTTTCTCCATTGATGATTTCCTCGATGAAAAAAATTGTGTTAATTGTCTCTTGTGTTTGATTGATGTACTTGTTGTTCTCTCAGTAAATATCCTAACATAATGCTACCTTGAATGTTGAAAAACTAACATGGGATCACAACTAACCTGAGAAGAAGACACCGTGCAACTGTGGGAACTAGGGCTTCCTAGTTTGTGGATCTTCCTCCACATATTTTCAGAAAAAGTAAGGTGGAATAACCCTCCTCCTTAGGGCGCATCTTTTTGTCGAAGTAGAATTCAATTATGAGGTTTTTCAGTTTTGGACCTCTCATTGCTACCGGAAATTAGGGCTTTTCACAGAAGATGAATTTTTCAGAAAGCCCAGGCCTGGATTGATATCCTCCCCAAAATCAAAGTTAGGCACAAATCTCAAGGAATTTTGGGTGGACAGAACTCCGGAAAAGCAAAACCTTAATTTGCTCCTGAACCAGCTCTGCAAGTTTTCAGCTCAAGTTTCAAATCCAATATCTTGACCTGGTAAGATCTAAAATATTTTGTATTTCCATTTTAGATTCTGAGTTAAGATGTCTCATCATACCAAGCTTGATGAAAATCTTGAGGGAGCTGATAACTTCCGAGCTTGGAAGTATAGGACCTCCCTGGTCCTGGAAGAGAATGAGCTAGACTCCTACATCCATGAGGAGGTTCCAGTTCCAGAGGGAGATGAGGCTAAGGCCTTGCATAAGAAAAATTTGGTTATGGAAAAGAGGATCATTATTGATTCTATCAAGGATCACCTTATCCCACAGGTGTCCTCTCTCAAGACACCTAAAGCTATGTTTGATGCGTTAACCAAATTGTTTGACTCTAAGAAACCAACTGAAGAATGTGAAGATTCAGAATGCAAAAACAATCCATTCTTACTTCACAAGAGTTTATCAAATCAAAGAACAACTAGAAGCAGTTAATGAAGAAGTGGAAAATGCAGAGATTGTGATGACTACCTTGAATCGCCTTCCTAGGTCATGGGATTCTTTCATCCAAGGAATCTGTGCCAGAAAGAAGTTAGTCAATTTCAGCAGACTATGGGAAGAGTGCTCTCAAGAAGAAGCTCAGATAGCATCTCGAGAAGAGAAGATGGGAAGTGAAGATCAAGCTCTCACGGTACACTCCAAGTCTCACTCCAAGTCAACAAGAAAGAAGACTCATCACTTCAGAGGTAAGCACTCTCACAAAGATAACACTAGAAGAGATTTATCTAGGATCATACTATTATACATGTGATGAAGTAGGAAATTATGCAAGGAATTGTCCTAAGAAACCAAAGCCACCAAAGAATAGAAACAAAAGAAGACATCATGCTCATGGTGGAGAGGATGATGAACCATCCAAGAAAAGATCTAGATATGAAAGTGAAGATTCTTCAAGGGAGGATGAATACGTTTTGATCTCCGCTCTCATAGGAAACATTACTCGTCGAAGTGATGATTGGCTAATAGATAGTGGGGCTTCCAAACACATGACTGGATTGAAGGAATCCTTTGTGAGGCTGTCAGAACATGAATCATCTCACAAGGTGAAGCTAGGAGATGGCTACCAATATCAAATAAAAGGTAGTGGGGAATATTCCTATAAGCTAGACTCTAGAAAGTCTCTAACAATGAAGGAAGTATTGTTTGTGCCAAGACTCAAGACGAAACTCCTTTCCATATCAGCACTAGATGCAAAAGGAATGCGGGTTGCATTCATATATGGTCAAGTCATCATGTCGCCAAAAGGAAATACTATCGATGATACGGTAGTGATTGGAGAACAAGAAGGAGGATTGTACAAATTGAAGGGCCATCCAGAACAAGGCTTAGTCCATGACACAGTAGATCCAAGTGAACTTTGGAATAGAAGGATTTCACATGTGCATTACAGAGCACTACCTATTGCAAGCAAAGCTATCGAAGGTTTTCCAAAAATCCAAGAAAAACATGATGGGGTCTGCAAAGGATGTGCAAAAGGAAAGAATATAAAGAAGACATTTCCAAGAAGTGAAATCAAAGCAAAAGGAATTTTGGAAATCATCTAGTCTGATGTATGCGGTCCTATGTCATCAAACTCTCTAAGAGGGTATGCATATTATGTTTCTTACATTGATGACTTTTCTAGGAAGACATGAGATTACTTCATGAAGAAAAAAGACGAAGTATTCAGTAAGTTCAAGGAATTCAAAGCCTTGATCAAGAAACATACTGAAAGAAGATCAAGACCTTTCGATCAGATAATGGCAGAGAATTCACTTCAAATGAATTCAAAGAGCTATGCAAAGAATCAGGGATTATGTCACCTACCCCAATTTTGTAAAATTATGTAAATTGTTTTATTATATTCCTGAGACATTATGTTAAATTTAATGCTAAGTAGGAATTGATGACTCAGCAGAGTCAACAGAAATGGAGTGTAATTCAGAATATTTTATTATTAATAAATAAATTGTGGAGACAACAGCATGGGAGAGCTGTTAAAAAGAGGTTACTGGTCAAACTGGTGGATGGAACTAGGTGGAAAGGCAAAAGACAAGTGGCAGCATCCTCAAACACTTCCTAAGTTGCAGGTGGCAAATTCCCTATATTTGGGGTGATGATTCCCCAAGAAAGTGGAATTAGAGCAGGTGTCTCATTTAATGACAGTTAACCCAAAAAGACCCAGGCAATCTTTTAAAAAGCACTCAATGAAGAGAGCTGAGGCTGCTCAAATATTTTCCAGAGAGAATTCATTCAGGTGAATGTTATTTAGGAAATTCATTGAGGAAGAGGGAAATACAGTAAGGAAGTTGCTCTAGGAGGATTGCTGCAGTAACTTGTTTTCATTACAGCTTTTTGGGCTGAGGGAACTGATTGATAGTTCTGAGTTAATACTGAGTTTGAAGACTGGTATCTGACTTTGCTACACCTAGTTCTAGTCAGGGAGACCAGAGCAAGCTCGGGGGTCCTGAGGAGTCGCTGTCTGAGCGCTCTCTAGGAGTTGGTAGGGAGGAACGACCTCCCATTGCTGTTGTTGTCCACAATTTAAACAAGTTCTGTCACTTGTCTTTTTATGTTTAATGAGTATGTATTGATGCATTTTATGTTTATATTATATGACTGAGGAGTCAGTTAGTTTAGTAATGTGAGTATCTCAGGTTATTAGTAGTTAATCTATTGATGAGTTAAAGAATTACTGTGTTTTTCCACATCTGGGTTCACCAGACCGTACTCCAGCACAATATCTCGGTATTAGAAAGTAGCATCCTTTTGAACCGAGCTTCTTATTTAGTTACTTTCAGTAACTACAAGTTTTTCAAAAATTCATAGTTATTTTCTTATAGTCTTAAAAAATACTTCCTAATACAGTATCTTTGTTTCCAGTAAATGCTAGCTGTAATTAAAGAAAAGATAGACTAAGTATTTCTACTGTTTTAAATCTTATAATTGTTATCTTCCAGTTTGAAAGAATCTAACCTCTTAATGTTGAAAAAGACAATACTGACAGTAAGATGTAATTACTTATTGGTTTGATTTTACAGTTAAAACCTAGTGGTGTTAGTGTGTATTTTGGTTAAGAATGCAGTCATGTAATTACTGAATCTTCTTTTATTTCAGCTAAGCTTAAACAGATTACAAAACCGTTATTCTATTTTCTTATATGGTAAAGGAATGTTACTATATACACAGGAATTGATATATATGAACATGAGATTAAGATTAAGTATTATATGAGTATTATGTAAATATACACAGGCATTATAGCTAAATAGATAGACTAAAAAATTGATAACAAAATTAAATATTAACCATAGAAACTTTGGTACTCACAATGGAAGTAATATCATTATTGTATCACTAATAATGTATCTATATTCATACATTATAAAAGTAACACTTAAAGTAACTTTTTATTATTACAATTATAAACCTAGACTATTTATACCCGATGAATCAATACTTATGATATTGGTATAAGGGTATAAACCCTATATATAATTTAAGAAGTTAATACATAACAATTAAATCAAGGTACATAACCCTAACGGTAACATTATAAAGAGTTTATCAATAGTTAAATAACCCAGTTATTATTTTAAAGCAAAAGAATTAACAGAACAGTAAATTGCTCAAGCATCGAGCTTAATCATTATGGTTTAATCCATTTATTTTACTCACAGTTACCGACAGAGTTTATAATTTAATTCATAATGGCAGATTAAGAAACTGAACTTAATCTCAACTGTAAATTTTTTTTTTAGGATTGAACCCTATAAATCCAGTTTATACAAGTGAAATAAATACTAAGAGTTAAGACAATATTTTCAACTACGGCCGCATCATAAATCCACAGTATAAGCGGTTATAAACCCATATTTTACTTATTCTTGTACAGAGCATAGATTTAAAAATGCATGGAATAACAAATACAAAAAAAAAATATAGGAAAAACATTATAATATGTTATATTACAAAACTCTCGGTGAAAACCCTAAACAATTCAAGAGTATAGTAACATAAAACAAGAAGTTGAGGTCATAACCTCATCCCCAGGAAGACTTATAGCCCATTGTTTCTTATACAGTATTTTTTAACACAAAAGGAAAGCTAATAATTACATTATCGGCCTAAGCCGTAACACCCATGCACAGTGCAGGGTTTATCCTGTTAAAAATTCATTTAACATACAGTTTAAAATACTAAACAGAGCTGAAGTAACCACAGAGTCGCGTCACTCAAATCCAACCAATAACAGCCCTAAAAACCAGCAAGGAGGGAACGCCACGTTCGGAACCAGGCTTACCGGGAGGTTCCACGGTTGAGATCTTGCGTTTTCCACTCCTCAAGAAAAGACCAAACCTGCAATACGAAGGGACAATTTATTAATTTAAAACCCTTAATATATTTTGGTTAAGCTATATTCATGAAATGGAAAACAAAGGGAATGACCTATAACTTACCGGCGAATTTGAAAGAAGTGCATCCACCGTAAATAGACTGATAACCACGAGCAGAGGAAACATAAACCCTTCCTTGGTCACCAAGAAGAACGAGCTAGCTGGAGCGAGGTATACCTTTTACAATGGTAGCATTGAGAGTATCAAGTCGAAATTTGCACTCACGCCGTAACAGGGTCGACATTGGTGCCGAAGGGAAAACCCCTAGGTTTTTAACAACCTTAAAGCCACCAACAGCAAGCTATTGACTCCCACACAGTGCAGTAGACGAGCATGAAGGATTGAAGCAGCATAGAAGCTGCTATCAAACAAAGCAACAACAAAAAAAAAATGGACCAGGAGGGTTTGCAGAGCGACCAAGCCCGAAGGCGAAGGAGAAATGACAAATTAGGGTTGATTCAACGGTTTTATAACACCAGTGCATGGCTAAGGAGTGACCACGTAGTGTTTTAATACATTGCATGCAATGGGTCGAGTTCTAATGTTCGAGGAGATTCCCATTGAGTGTTTCTTTTCAAACGAAATCATAGCGTGGATATCCCATGAGGTTGCTATACCATGGTATCACCTGCCACATATTTTTCACAACCACGAATGTTAGAATAATGCTCTTAAAACTATGCATTATCAATATTAAAACTTTGCATTATATATATCGTTCAATATTAAGTCTTGAAGTATTTAGACATAGAGAACTTGGTTTTAATTATAACAAGATCTAAGAGCATAGGAATAATGTTAAGTTGTGGTTGTTTATAAACATACCATCATATTACCATTTTGTCTTAGTCTCAAGTGGAGGAAAGAGACATATCATTTCCTTAAAGTCTATAAAATAATGGAGTAATTTTAGGCATAGTTGTTTTCAATTGTACAACTATAATGCCAATTTCTATAGTTTTGCATTGAAGGTAAAAGACTTGTCATTCTCTTTTTATATGACTTTAACTTGTAGAAATCAAGCTATATAATCCACTAATTTGGGGTAGGGTTACTCTAGTTCATTTTCACTTGTTATTGCTAATATAATAACAATCTTTTAATAATCTTAGATTTCTTATGGTAATCAATTAGACTTTTGCTATCTTTCATGCTCAAAGATTTATCAAGATTGTGTAAGTGAGTGTATGTTAGGAAGCTTGTGTAAATAATTATAACCATCCTTGTTGATAGTATAGTCTGGAAAACTCATAAATGAGTTTAATTATGATAATCTAGGACAATTCTAAATGTGTTTATAGTTTTATTCAAATATCGATTATGGAAGTAGAAGTAGTTTTCCAAACATTGCAAATCCTTTAAATGTTAAGAGAAGACTTGTATTCAAATAGTAAACCTTGTAATTGCTGAAAGTAAGAAAAGTATACGTCGATACTTGTAATATCATAGCATTTACATCTACAAATGCAAACCTCACTTTATTGCAATCTAAACATGGCAATGCTGCAGTAACTATAAATAATAGAGGTTAATTTTAGATGTTGAAATTTTCTACCATGCTAGCTGTAAGTAAAGAGAATTTAACTGCAATTTTTATAAGTAGAATTCAATTCTCTAACTTTAAATATCAAAAGAAAAGCTTAGTAAAAGATTTAGTTGTAGAGCTTGTTAAATCTGTCTAGCATGATTATACTTGCACAAATAAATTTATACAGCAATTTGAGTTGTAAACTTCCCGGGATTGGTTAGCAGCGACCCGTACATCTTACCTGTATATCTGTAAGAGAAGAAAAGTTGTTGCGTTAGCTCGGAAGCTAAGTAAGCCCAGTCCTTCATGACAAACCCACCTTGTGGTCACAAATAGAAAACAATCAGTAACTGACAAGAAAATCATCTTTAAAGTTAAGTATAATAAAAGATCATTCAGTTACAATTCTAGTAACATAAACTAATCAAACAGTTAATGACTGCATTTAATGAGATTATATGCTATTTTAAAAATTTTAAATTTTTCAAAATTTTTGGGGTTTTGACATGTGGTATCAGAGCATGGTTCAAATACTAGGCCTTGATGTGGCCCAACTAGTTTCCGCAGAACAGTAAAAATAATGTACTAACTTGTATTTTGTTTCATGTAAAAAGTAGAAAAAATTCTTTTTCTGAATCTAACAGGCAGGTATGGAGAAGCTAGGAGAATATGCTGAGGAGGAGTCTCCAAACACTGAGACAAGACAGATGACTAGAGAACCTGTGATAGAGGAGGTAACTACTCACTCCTCAGAGTTGATGCAGACTATAAAGGGTTTAAAGACTGAAATAGAATCTGTCAAGAAGGACAATGAAAGGATTCTGAAAACTCAAGAGGAGTTAAATCAAATTTTCATGGAAAAATTTCAGACTAAAGGGAGAAGCAAAAGATCTAAATCTGAAGAAGCTAGCTATCAGAAAGGATCTAAAAAGATGAAATTAGATAAAGCTGATAGCAGTTCCTCATCTAAAAGATTCAGGGAACAGCAAAACTATTACTCTACTAGTGACAGTAGCGAAGCTGAGTTGTATCAGAGAAAGAAAAAGTACAGGCCTTATGAAGAGATTTCCAGGGAGTTCAAAAAAATAAAACCCCCAACTTTCAATGGAGAAACTGAAAAAGGAGAAGAGGCAGAATCTTGGTTATCCGGGATGAGAAAATATTTTCAGATATACAACTATTCAAACCAACTGAAGGCAAGAATGGCCATCTATAATCTCTCGGGAAAGGTACATATATGGTGGCAATATTTGAAAAGGTTCAAGGGGATCAAAGAAAAAGAGATTAGTTAGACTACCTTTAAAAGGTACTTCAAAAAGAAATTTCTGTCTGAACAATACTATGAAGAAAGGGCCAAGGAATTTTATGAGTTAAAGCTAGGATCCATGACTATGAAGGACTTAAACAGTAAGTTCTTAAGTCTGTTAAGGTATGTTCCATATTTAGTTGATGAGAAACCTAAAGTACAGCGGTTTCTCAGCTGTGTGCCATACCATATCAAGGACAGAATCGAGTACGATAACCCCAAAACTCTGGAAGAAGCCATGCAGAAGGCTAATTTCTGTTTTGAACAGAACAAAAAGAAAGAAGGAATAGCCAACTGGAAGGCTAAAAAGAACAGTAATCAGTCTGAGTTCAAGAAAAAAGAGTTTGTACCCCAGAAAAATTTCAGGAATAACAAGAACATAAACCATTCTAATGGTAAGAACTTCTAGTGAAGCAAAAATGGTGCTTCTAATAATTCCAATAACTTCAAGGGCAAGGAAGCTTCTAACAATCATGGAAATTTCACTAAGAATTTCGAACGGAAGGATCCTGTTAAGTGCTCGGAGTGCAATGGCCCACACTATGCTTCAGTTTGACCAAATCGGAAGAAGCCAAACAGTAATATTCATACTATACAAGATGAAATGACTGTTGGAGACTTTACAAGGACTATGCCCCGAATCAATGCAGCGTTGGAGAACCACCAAGCTGATTATCAAACTTCCATGGTGGAAGTAGAAGGTATGGTTAACAAAACCCCTATAACTATTTTAATAGATCGAGGTGCTAGGCTTAGTTATATTTCATCGCAGATAGTAGAAAAGTGTAATCTGACTGTTGAAAGGTTTGATAACTCTTGGTTAGTTCAACTAGCCACTGGGGCAAAAAGGAAGGTAATCTGTTATGATAAGGAATGTGCTTTAGATATGAATGATTTTAAAGCTACTATTAAATTAAATGTTTTTCCACTTGGCCCATATGACATACTTATTGGTATGGACTGGTTAGAACAGCATAAGGTAGTTTTAAATTGTTTTGATAAAACCTTTACATGTGTGAATAATAATGAACAGCCTGTAATAGTTAAGGGTATTCCTAGGAAAACTGTAATCAGGCATATTTATGCCTTACAACTCAAAAGAGTAGTCAGGAAAGGGTGCAAAGCCTATGCTGTAACTATTAGAGATGAGGAAAATAAATCTGAAAAAGATAAAATAAAAATGGAGGATATTCCTGTGTTAAACGAATTTACTGATGTTTTTTCTGGAGGAAATTCCAGGATTACCTCCCAGGAGGGAACTAGATTTCACAATTGAGCTGGTACCAGGTGCTGTACCCAGCTCGAAAGCTCCGTATCGTATGAATATTATGGAACTTAATGAATTAAAATCACAGCTAAAAGAATTAATAGATAAGAAATACATTTGACCTAGTGTGTCCCCTTGGGGAGCACCAGTAATCTTTGTCAAAAAGAAAGATGGAACTATGCGACTTTGCATAGATTACCGTCAACTAAATAAAATGACAATTAAAAATAGATATTCGTTGCCCCGCATAGATGATCTGTTTGATAAGCTATGTGGAGCTACGATGTTCTCTAAGATAGACCTGAGATCAGGATATCATCAGGTAAGAATTAAAGAAGAGGACATTTTCAAGACAGCCTTCAGAACAAGGTATGGACATTACGAATTTGTCATAATGCCATTTGGGCTTACTAATGCCCCAGCTATCTTTATGTGTCTAATGAATAACATAATGCATAAATACTTGGATAAATTTGTTGTCGTATTCATCGATGACATCTTAATCCATTCTAAAAATGAAGAGGAACATAAGGAACATTTACGGATAGTCTTACAAGAACTGTGAGAGCAACAACTCTTTGCGAAGTTCAGTAAGTGTGATTTCTTCAGGGATGACATCTAGTACTTAGGTCATGTGGTGACTAAGGAAGGGATTTCAGTTGATCCTGAAAAGATCCAGGCAATCAAAGATTGGCCAGTACCAAAAGACGTAATAGATGTTAGGTCTTTCATGGGAATCACCGGTTATTACCGGAGGTTCATTGAAGGCTTTTCAAAAATAGCTAATCCTATCACTTCCTTGCAAAAGAAAGGCAAGAAATTTGATTGGAATTTAAAATGTGAAGAAAGCTTTAAGAAATTAAAAACTTTATTAACAACTGCACCTATTCCAAGAATAGCACATCCTAATAAGGATTTCGTGGTTTGCACCGATGCTTGTAATGATGGTTTAGGCAGAGTGTTGACTTAGGATGGGCATGTTATAGCCTATGACTCCAAGAAATTAAAGATCCATGAAAAGAATTATGCCACTTATGATTTAGAGCTTGCAGCTGTTATTCATGCCTTAAAAATGTGGCGACACCACTTAATAGGCAGAAAGTTTACTTTAATGACTGATAATAAGGGTCTAAAATACCTTTTAGATCAGCCTAACTTAAATGCAAGGCAAGCAAGATGGTTAGCCTTCTTAAGTGAATATGATTTCGAAATCAAACATATAAAAGGAAAAGAAAATAAGGTGGCTGATGCTTTGAGCAGAAATGCATAGCTGAATTTTACAACAGCAATCAATACTTATGTTTCTGATTTAAATGAACAGCTGACTTAACGGATAAAATTGGATGAAATTTATCAAAAATTACAAGCTACAGCTAAGGAAGAACCTACAGAAAGTTTAATAAAGGGTTATAGTCTAAATAAAGATGGATTTTTATTGTTTAAGGACAGACTGTATGTACCTAATGTGCCTAAGGTTAAATTGCTGATTCTGGATGAAGTTCATAAAACCCCTTACTCAGGGCATCCAGGCTACCAGAAGACTGTCACCATGTTGAGAAAAGATTATTTCTGGCCTAATATGAAATCTGAAGTAGCTGAGTATATAGCTAGATGTTTGGACTGTCAACAAGTGAAAACAGAACATCAACATCCATCTGGGCTACTAAAACCTTTGCCTATTCCTAGTTGGAAATGGGAAATAATCAGCTGAGATTTCATTACTGGATTACCCAGAAATCAAAATCAGAATGATTCAATTATGGTGGTAGTAGATAAATTAAGTAAAGCATCACATTTTATTCCTGTTAAAACCCCTTACAAGGCTGGAAATATAGCTGACATATTTCTAAAGCAAATTTTTCAGCTACATGATGTACTGAAGGTTATTACTTCAGACGTGGATCCTAAATTCACAGGGAATTTCTGGAAATCCTTGTTTAAGGGATTAAACACAACACTGAATTTCAGCACCTCTTTCCATCCTCAGACGGGCGGACAGACTGAAAGAGTGAATCAGGTATCGGAAGATTTGTTAAGAATGTACGTTAAGGATCAACCAGGTAAGTGGGAGGATTACTTGCATTTAGCAGAATTTGTATACAATAACAACTATCAATCATCAGCTAAGTTTAGTCCTTTTGAAATTATGTATGGGCGTAAATGTAACACTCCTATCTCCTGGAATAATCCAGTAGATAGATTAGTGTTGGGACCCGAATTATTAAAAGAAATGGAACAGATTGTGAAACAAGTGTAGGAGAATTTGAAGGTTGCCCAGGATCGGCAAAAGAGCCAAGCAGATTTGAAAAGAACTCTTAAAGAGTTTCAGGTGGGTGAGCACGTCTTCATAAAGGTAAGACCAAAGAAGAGCTCCCTAAGACTAGGGAGTTGTGCAAAATTAGCGCCACGTTATTGTGGTCCGTTTGAAATTTTATCTAGAATTGGTCAAGTTGCATATCAGCTAGCGTTACCCCCTAACTTAAAAGTGCACAATTTTTTTCATATTTCTGTTCTGAAAAAGTATGTTCATGATGCTACTCATGTGATTGATTGGAACATTGTACAGGTAGAACCAAAAGGGGAAGTTCTGGTGGAACCAGACTGTATCCTCGGGAGGAGGGAAATTACTCTGCGGAACTGCACAATTGGACAGCTGAAGGTGCAATGGAAGCACCTTAGTCCTGAAGAAGCTACGTGGGAACTCGAAAGCAAGATGCGGGAAGCATACCTGAATCTATTCTAGGAGGTTGCAGAGGATGAGGAATAAGTAACATCGAGGATGATGTTACATTTTAAGGGGGTGTGTATGTCACATACCCCAATTTTGTAAAATTATGTAACTTGTTTTATTATATTACTGAGACATTATGTTAAATTTAATGCTAAGTTGGAATTGATGACTCAGCAGAGTCAACAGAAATGGAGTGTAATTCAGAATATTTTATTATTAATAAATAAATTGTGGAGACAACAGCATGGGAGAGCTGTTAAAAAGAGGTTACTGGTCAAACTGGTGGATGGAACTAGGTGGAAAGGCAAAAGACAAGTGGCAGCATCCTCAAACACTTCCTAAGTTGCAGGTGGCAACTTCCCTATATTTGGGGTCATGATTCCCCAAGAAAGTGGAATCAGAGCAGGTGGCTCATTTAATGACAGTTAACCCAAAAAGACCTAGGCAATCTTTAAAAAAATACTCAATGAAGAGAGCTGAGGCTGCTCAGATATTTTCCAGAGAGAATTCATTCCGGTGAATGTTATTCAAGAAATTCATTGAGGAAGAGGGAAATACAGTAAGGAATTTGTTCTATGAGGATTGCTGCAGTAACTTGTTTTCATTACCGCTTTTTGGGTTGAGAGAACTGACTGATAGTTCTGAGTTAATACTGAGTTTGAAGACTCGTATCTGACTTTCCTGCACCTAGTTCCAGCCAGGGAGACTAGAGCAAGCTCAGGGGTCCTGAGGAGTCGCTGTCTGAGCACTCTCCAGGAGTTGGTAGGGAGCAACGGCCTCCCATTGCTGTTGTTGTCCACAATTTAAACAGGTTCGGTCACTTATCTTTTTATGTTTAATGAGTATGTATGGATGCATGTTATGTTTATATTGTATGATTGAGGAGTCAGTTAGTTTAGTAATGTGAGTATCTCAGGTTATTAGTAGTTAATCTATTGCTGAGTTAAAGAATTACTGTGTTTTTCCACATCTGGGTTCACCAAACCGTACTCCAGCACAGTATCTTGGTATTAGAAACTAGCATCCTTTTGAACCGAGCTTCTTATTTAGTTACTTTCAGTAACTACAAGTGTTTCACAAATTCATAGTTATTTTCTTATAGTCTTAAAAACTACTTCCTAATACAGTATCTTTGTTTCCAGTAAATGCTAGCTGTAATTAAAGAAAAGATAGACTAAGTATTTCTGCTGTTTTAAATCTTATAATTGTTATCTTCCAGTTTGAAAGAATCTAACCTCTTAATGTTGAAAAAGACAATACTGACAGTAGGATGTAATTACTTATTGGTTTGATTTTACAGTTAAAACCTAGTGGTGTTAGTCTGTATTTTGGTTAAGAATGCAGTCATGTAATTACTGAATCTTCTTTTATTTCAGCTAAGCTTAAACAGATTACAAAACCGTTATTCTATTTTCTTATATGGTAAAGGAATGTTACTATATACACAGGAATTTATATATATGAACATGAGACTAAGATTAAGTATTATATGCGCATTATGTAAATATACACAAGCATTATAACTAAATAGATAGACTAAACAATTGATAACAAAATTAAATATTAACCATAGAAACTTTGGTACTCACAAAGGAAGTAATATCATTATTGTATTACTAATAATGTATCTATATTCATACCTTATAAAAGTAACACTTAAAGTAACATTTTATTATTACAATTATAAACCTAGACTATTTATACACGATGAATCAATGCTTATGATATTGGTATAAGGGTATAAACCCTATATATAATTTAAGAAGTTAATACATAACAATTAAATCAAGGTACATAACCCTAACAGTAACATTATAAAAAGTTTATCAATAGTTAAATAACCCAGTTATTATTTTAAAGCAAAAGAATTAACAGAACAATAAATTGCTCAAGCATCGAGCTTAATCATTATGGTTTAATCCATTTATTTTACTCACAGTTACTGACAGAGTTTATAATTTAATTCATAATGGCAGATTAAGAAACTGAACTTAATCTCAACTGTAAATTTTTTTTTTAGGGTTGAATCCTATAAATCCAGTTTATACAAGTGAAATAAATACTAATAGTTAAGACAATATTTTCACCTACGGCCGCATTATAAATCCATAGTATAAGCGGTTATAAACCCATATTTTACTTATTCCTATACAGAGCATAGATTTAAAAATGCATGCAATAACAAATACAGGAAAAACATTATAATATGTTATATTACAAAACTCTAGGTGAAAACCCTAAACAATTCAAGAGTATAGTAACAGAAAATAAGAAGTTGAGGTCATAACCTGATCTGCAGGCACACTTATAGCCCATTGTTTCTTATACAGTATTTTTTAACACAAAAGGAAAGCTAATAATTACATTATCATCCTAAGCCGTAACACCCATGCACAGCGCAGGGTTTATCCTGTTAAAAATTCATTTAACATACAGTTTTGAAAAGACTGAACAGAGCTGAAGTAACCACAGAGTCGTGTCACTCAAAGCCAACCACTAACAACCCTAAAATCCAGCAAGGCGGGAATGCCACGTTCAGAACCAGGCTTACCAGGAGGTTCCACGGTTGAGATCTTGCGTTTTCCACTCCTCAAGAAAAGACCAAACCTATAATACGAAGGGACAGTTTATTAATTTAAAACCCTTAATATATTTTGGTTAAGTTATATTCATGAAATGGAAAACGAAGGGAATGACGTGTAACTTACCGGTGAATTTGAAATAAGTGCAGCCACCGTAAATAGACTGATAACCACGAGCAGAGGAAGCATAAACCCTTCCTTGGTCACCAAGTAGACCGAGCTAGCTGGACCGAGGGATACCTTTTACAATGGTAGCATTGACAGTATCAAGTCGAAAGTTGCACTCACACCGTAACAGGGTCGACATTGGTGCCGAAGGGAAAAACCCTAGGTTTTTAAAAACCTTAAAGCCGCCAACAGCAAGCTATTGACTCCCACACAGTGGAGTAGATGAGCACGAAGGACTGAAGCAACATATAAGCTGCTATCAAGCAAAGCAACATCAAAAAAAAAATGGAGCAAGAGGGTTTGCAGAGCGACCAAGCCCGAAGGCAAAGGAGAAATGACAAATTAGGGTTGAGTCAACGGTTTTATAACACCAGTGCATGGCTGAGGAGTGACCACGTAGTGTTTTAATACATTGCATGCAGTGGGTCGAGTTCTAATGTTCGACGAGATTCCCATTGAGTGTTTCTTTTCAAATGAAATCATAGCGTGGAGATCCCATGAGGTCGCTATACCATGGTATCACCTGCCACATATTTTTCACAACCATGAATGTTAGAATAATTCTCTTAAAACTATGCATTATCAATATTAAAACTTTGCATTATATATATCATTCAAGATTAAGTCTTGAAGTATTTATACATAGAGAACTTGGTTTTAATTATAACAAGATCTAAGAGCATAGGAATAATGTTAAGTTGTGGTTGTTTATAAGCATACCATCATATTACCATTTTGTCTTAGTCTCAAGTGGAGGAAAGAGACATATCATTTCCTTAAAGTCTATAAAATAATGGAGTAATGTTAGGCATAGTTGTTTTCAATTCTACAACTATAATGCCAATTGCTATAGTTTTGCATTGAAGGTAAAAGACTTGTCATTCTTTTTTTATATGACTTTAACTTGTAGAAATCAAGCTATATAATCCACTAATTTGGAGTAGGGTTACTCTAGTTCATTTTCACTTGTTATTGCTAATATAATAACAATCTTTGAATAATCTTAGATTCCTTATGGTAATCAATTAGACTTTTTCTATCTTTCATGTTCAAAGATTTATCAAGATTGTGTAAGTGAGTGTATGTTAGGCAGCTTGTGTAAATAATTATAACCATCCTTGTTGATAGTATAGTCTCGAAAACTCATAAATGAGTTTAATTATGATAATCTAGGACTGATTCTAAAGGTGTTTATAGTTTTATTCAAATATCTATTATGGAAGTAGAAGTAGTTTTCCAAACATTGCAAATCCTTTAAATGTTAAGAGAAGACTTGTATTCAAACAGTAAACCTTGTAATTGCTGAAAGTAAGAAAAGTATATGTCGATACTTGTAATATCATAGCATTTACATCTACAAATGCAAACCTGACTTTATTGCAATCTAAACATGGGAATGCTGCAGTAACTATAAATAATAGAGGTTAATTTTAGATGTTGAAATTTTCTACCATGCTAGCTGTTAGTAAAGAGAATTTAACTACAATTTTTATAAGTAGAATTCAATTCTCTAACTTTAAATCTCAAAAGAAAAGCTTAGTAAAATATTTACCTGTAGAGCTTGTTAAATCTGTCTAGCATGATTATACTTGCACAAATAAATTTATACAGCAATTTGAGTTGTAAACTTCCGAGATTGGTTAGCAGCGACCCATACATCTTACCTGTATATCTGTAAGAGAAGAAAAGCTGCTGCGTTAGCTCGGAAGCTAAGTAAGCCCAATCCTTCATGACAAACCCACCTTGTGGTCACAAATAGAAAACAATCAGTAACTGACAAGAAACTCATCTTTAAAGTTAAGTATAATAAAATATCATTCAGTTACAATTCTAGTAACATAAACTAATCAAACAGTTAATGACTGCATTTAATGAGATTATATGCTATATTAAAAATTTTAAATTTTTCGGAATTTTTGTGGTTTTGACAGATTAAGAGGGAGTTGTCCACTTCTTATAATACACAACAGAATGGGATTGCGGAATGGAATAATAAAACTATCATGGAAGTTGCAAAAGTAATGCTTCATGATGAAGACCTTCCTATGCATATTTGGGCGGAAGCTGCCAGAACAACGGTGTATGTACAGAACTGTACTCCGCATAGAGTAATCGAGAACAAGAGTCCTGAAGAAGTCTTCTCCGGAAAGAAACGAGAAGTCAATCATCTCAGAATATTCGGCTATCCTTTGTACATCCAAATTCCAAAAGAGAAGAGGACTAAATTAGATCCTTCAGGAAAGAAGGGTATATTCGTGGGATACTCTAAAAGCTCGAAGGATTACAGAATATATTTCCCAGGATACAAGAAGATTGACATCAGCAAGGATGTGACATTTGATGAAGACACAGATTACAACAAATCCAGAAAGAGACCTACTAAAGAACCTGAAGAAGTAGAAGCACCCAGAATTCATGATACAACCATGAATGAAGAAACTCAAGAAGAAGATCAAGAATTTGAAGAACCACAAAGACCTGTAGATCCACCTCTAGAGAAGAATCCTTATAAGAGGAAACCTGCTTGGGTACGAGAAATTATCCAAGGTGCAAAAAAATATGCGACTCCAGAAGAGAATCACAGAGAAAGAAAGAGGACCAGATCCTGCTCCAGGTATGTAGCTTTACTATGTGATTTCATTGATAAAGAACCTTCCAGTTATGAAGAAGCGACAGAACAAAAAGAATGGAAGGATGATATGATCAAAGAATACCAATCGATCATGAAGAATGATGTTTGGGATGTTGTCCCGAGACCAGACGAGAAGTCAATTGTAACTTTCAAATGGATATACAAGATCAAACATGTTGCAGATGTTAGCATTGAAAAATACAAGGCAAGATTTGTGGCTCGAGGTTTCTCTCAGAAAGAAGGAATAGATTATGAAGAAACCTTTGCACTTGTAGCCAGATACACTTCCATCATATCAATACTTTCTCTGGCTGCAGTGATGAAATGGAAGATACACCAAATGGATGTCAAGACTTCTTTCTTGAATGGTGTAGTGGAAGAGGAAGTGTATGTAGAACAACCACTCGGCTTTGAGACACATGATAGGGATTCTCATGTATGCAGATTGAAGAAATCCCTGTACGGCTTGAAATAGGGACCTAGGACCTGGTATGGCAGAATTGACAGCTTTCTATCCAGTTTGGGCTTTACCAAGAGTAAAGCAGATTCCAACCTTTACTACAAGGTTGAAGATGGCAACCCAATGATGCTTCTACTATATGTACATGATATGTTTATAACAGGTATGGATGGGTTGATTGCTGATACAAAGAGAAAGCTTGCTGCCAAGTTTGAGATGAAGGACTTGGGTATGATACATTATTTTCTAGGTATGGAGGTATGGCGGAGTGCGGATGGGATCTTCCTTGGACAAGGGAAGTATGTAGAAGCGATCCTGAAGAGGTTTGGGATGATGGACTGCAAGACTATGGCCACACCTATGGCATCGAACCTAAAGCTATTGAGCGATGCTTCATCAAAGTCAATTGATGCTACAATGTATCGTCAGATGATTGGGTAATTGATGTACCTGACGAACACGAGACCAGGCATTTTCTTTGCTGTGAACACCTTGAGCCAGTTCTTGACAGATCCAAGAAATGTTCACTTGATTGTTGCAAAGCATATTCTGAGGTACCTAAGGGGTACAGTTGATTATGGGCTCAAGTATGATGCGAATCAAAGGATTAACCTGGAGGGTTATGGTGAGAGGATTGGTTCCTTCCATGGTCAGATGTAAGGGCTGAGCCATTCTGTCATGGTGAGAGCATTCGATTCCTTCCATGTCAGATATGAGTGCTGAGATCCATAGCCATTCTGACGAGTAGGTCAGATATAAGGGCTGAGCCATTCTGTCATGGTGAGAGGATTGGTTTTTTCCATGACAGATGTGAGTGCTGGCCATTCTGTCGAGTAGGACATATGTAAGGGCAACTGCCATTCTGGGAATGGAGGTACCTAGTCAGTTACCAGGAACACTAAGTGCGGGACTAAGAGAGCCATTTTGACGTGTAGGTCAAATGTAAGGGCTGAACCATTATGTCATGGCTAAAGGATTAGGTTCCTCCCATGTCAGATGTGAGTGTTGGCCATTCTGTCGAGTAGGACATATGTAAGGGTAACTACCAATCTCCGGGAGAGTGGAGGCACCTGGTTCATTACCAGGTAGCTCAATCGGGGACTGGGGGCCATTCTGACGAGGGCGTAGGATTTAATTCCTACCAGGTCAGATGTGAGTGCATTCCCTTCTGATGAGGGTGTAGGATTTGGTTCCTACCAAGTCAGATGTAATTGCAGAGCCTTTCCATCATTGTGAGCAGGATGCGATTCCATCCTGGATGAAATTATGGAAATATTTCTTCACTGTGAGTAGGATGTGTTCTTGCCTGGATAGATGTAAGTGCAGAAATATTCTATCAGTATGAGCAAGATGCGATTCTAGCCTGGATGAAAGTATGGAAATCTTACATCACTGTGAGTAGGATGTGTTCTCGCCTGGATAGAAGTATGGAAATCTTCCATCATTGTGAGCAGGATGTGATTCCCGCATGGATGAAAGTACGAAGTTCTTTCACCGGTGTGAGCAGGATGTGTTCGCTCCTGGATGGAAGAGAGTACTATGCCATTCTGACAAGTAGGCCAGATATAAGTGCTGAAGTCTTTTCACAGATGATAGTGATGTTCTGTCATGCTAGTGAATGTGAGTGTTGGGCCTTTCTGATGTGATTGTAGGTTTCTACATGATAAGATGTGAGTGTTGGGCATGCCTTTCTGATGAGTAGGTCAGATGTAAGTGTTGGGAGAAGACCTACATGATGGCTAGGCCTAAAACCAACATGAAAGAAGGATGGCTTTGTAGAACTTCCTATGACGAGAAGAATCATGAGATAGCACATATGATGATGACCAGATGAGATCCAGATCGAGCTATGATCCAGATCCAGTTATGATGACTCCGAGAGATCCAGATCGAGTGATGGTCCAGATCCAGCAGTGATGATCCAGATCAAGTGATGATCCAAATCCAGCCATGATGATCCAGATCGAGAGATGATCCAGATCGAGTGATGATGTCCCATGATGATCCAGATCGAGAGATGATCTAGATTCGAAGAATAAAGATGAATTGAAGATGAAGATGACTTTAAGACTCAGAAGACTTGAGATGCAGATGATGAGATGATCCAGTTGATATAGAGAAGAAGACCAGTGCTGAAAATTGTATCAAAAGAATACCTTCCTACTTAGCAGGGAGTGTTGATGTATTTGTAACTTCAGAATGTATTCATCTATGTATCTTATGTATTGTAACCTGATGTTTATTCTGGGATGTATCTATTATGTAATTGAGTCATGTTTTCATGCCTTGATGTTCCAATCGGGAGAATCAATAATGTAAAAAATTCATGTGAAGTCATAGTGGGTAACCCTCCAATTCTCTAAGGGTTAAAGTCCCTGCAATTTTGGGGCACTAGGGTTATTAGACTCTCCAAGTAGAGGTCGGCCCTAATAGGGTTTTAGTCATGTCATTATTAGTATAAATAGAGAGTTGGAGTCTCTATTTAGTACACATCACTCACACACTCAAGTGTAGCGCATACATGATTAAGGAAAAGACACTGGGGCTAAACAAGAAGAAGATTATTGCTGGCGGGACTGCATCTTACTGTTTTGGAATTTTACCTTTTGTGCTGATTCTATCTTTGAGGAAGTTGCGGGGTTTTCTCCATTTACGGTTTCCCTGATGAAAAACACTATGTTCATTGTCTCTTGTGTTTGATTGCTATAATTGTTGTTCTCTCAGTAAAGATCCTAACATAATGCTAGCTTGAATGTTGAAAAACTAACACTGTTATTGCTCCGCGAACCTGTTTTCTAACATATATGGCAATTTCATGTGCAATTAAAAAGAATTTTGTAAATATTTTATCTTATATCATGAATTATATGTGTATCATGTATGAGTAACAGATAGTGTAGGTACATGAAAATAAAAAAGTAATTCTTTGTTAATAAAATGAGCTCTAAAGGAGTTGTTATGGAAAGGAAACAATAGGTTGTTGAAAATAAATTATGGATTATTTTCTTTCTGAATTTTACTGATAAGGTGTATTTACATGTTTTATGATAAAATTATGGAAATAAACTGCATTTCTTGTGTAATTACAGGTTTGAAAAGAAAAGAGTCTTGAATACATTCAGCAGACATGTCAAGGAAAACAAGGAAAAGTTGGAAAATGTAGTTTAAAATTCAATGAAAGATGAAAACATGGTTTTGAAGGATACGGACATCGAGGATGGTGTTATTCTTAATGGGAGGAGGGCATAATATCCCACTTATTTTACCCTATACTTGTAACCGAAAGTGTAATTGTATACCCTCTCATGGTAAGGAGCTCAAGGAAGAGGCTCCATTGGTAAAACTCTGTAAGTATAATTGTGAATTCCTAAGTTGTATTGCCAATTATATACTTAGGATACTACAAAATCGATGTGACTAAAATGATAGGGGCTTGTAATCCACTATGGGGATAATTTGAATGGTTGGGTAGCCATGAGTCGATGACAGGTGTCATCTTGATTCCATACACACATGACAAGGAAAGTGAATTGTCATGGAACTTAAGTTTATAAGTGACGTATAAATTATTATTAAAGTTTAGTCCTAGTTAACGACACTAAATAAATCACTAGTCATTGTAGGGAAAAAAACAAGCTAATATGAGATAACTAGTAGCATAAGGCTAACCAAGGCCAAGTCCTAACTAGGGACGACTAGGCATAAAGGATGTGAATGTTGCATTGGATTTTTTGGTTAGTTGTTATGCTAACTTGAAAATTGTATGTAAAAGCATGTAACTATGAATACTAAAATGGTCCAAGTAGGATTGTGTAAGGAGCATTGAAGGGGCTATGATTCTACCAAATGAGAAGAGGAAAGAGGGTATAAGGGAGGCCAAATACTTGATACCATGAGAACTCACCCAATGCTACCATGTTTCTTGAATAAGACATTTATTTCCTTGTTGATTGATTAACCTAATCATTAAATGCAAGTGGGCGAGATTGATGGGAAATTGTCTCAAAGAGTTATAGAAGTATGTGGGAGGTCACAATGTTTTCAACCATCCTTCCATCCTCTTTCCGATACTGTCCGGAATTGTAATATCCCTCTTATGTGCCCTCTAATATTTTGTAATTTCTCATATTAATGTACTTGTCTCGGTGAGGAGCTCAAGGCCAAGGCCCCACCAAGACAACACCTTGCGGCTTATAAAAATTAACAACCCAAATGAAAATACTTGGAGGATGAAAATGCATTGACGCAACTTAAACATAAGAGATAACTAAACAAATACTTATCCCAACTCAAGACGCCCTAGCCGAACACTCAACCCTAGTAACCTGGATGAGAGGGTTGAGGGGTTAAAGAGAGAACCAAGGAGAAAACGATTCCAAAAGATTAAAATACATATTTATAAAACAAAGGAATGATATATCGAAGAGAACATATTTATATGAAATGAATTGTATTGTGAGGAAATTGGAGCAGCATATAGTGAAGAAATATATTTTTTTTAAAAAAAGAATATAAGAGAGGCAATAGCTTACACACACACACACACACACACACACACACACACACACACATATATATATGGGTATTAAATGAGACATGATTCTATCCTCTACTTCAGCCTTGGGTTTAGGAGTCTTTACAGGATTTTTACTCATAGACTGACATATCATATAAGTTTCCTTTTATTACGGAAAAGGGACAATAGTGGGGGAAACCGTTTTTAGAATTATGAAGGCGTTTTAATTACTCCCCATGATTGGAGATAAGAGACGTTGAACCAACCGTTTTTAATTGCCTGAACAAGCCCAGCTCTGAGGGAGGAGGTAATTTATGGCATGCTTAGGCGTTGATAGAGGGGGAGAATGCAAGCGATTGCCAACTTTTTTCTCGATTTTTAAATACCCATAGTGGTTTGACTGTTGCCGGGGGGAAGCGCATATGATGAGGAAAAGAGTCTATTGGCTTACGGGAGGACACTTGGTGATCTCTGGGAGACAGCAAATCCACCATTGTTTGAGCTTGCGTCTTGGTAAGCCTACCAACTGTTATATGCCATCCAGGTTTGAATTTTATCCCAACCTATTGTCTGCGATTTTCTTTTCTGCTTCACCAAATGCATGCCTGCAAACAGATCCACATTATGCATAGGAAATCGTAGATAGAAATTTGCTGGAGAGTGCGGATTTATATATGAGGTTACAAACCCAACACGTTTTGCTCTGAAATTATTACTGTTTCTAGAGAAAGCTCGCGATTTAATTGAAATGCCAGTGTTTAGCCTCAGCTAGGTGGGAGTTTCTTTTTCGGACCTTTTGCTGTGCTGGGAGATTGACAATCATACTTATTGCTGGATGAGTATTGAGAAGCCTGTCGATTCTCAGGGACCTTCTCACACTGCTTTACCTATTATCAGTACTCCTCCTGTAGTTTCCTTTTCATCCTGCGATACGGGGTTTGGTTCAACGTAGGTAGAGGCTAGGTATGCCTTAAACATGCATCAATCCAATCAGTGGTTTCATTTGGATATCGCTTGCGGCTATACTAAGTTGGTCTCTGTGGAAGACCGCATGAATCTATGGAGCGGCGTAATGTCTCCCTCAAGGGGGTAGGCAAAGCACGAGCTATGCAATAGTATCCTCCTTATAGTTGTCTTCCATATCTAAACTCTCATCAAATAACGTTTAGCTCGGTCTTCGACATGGAATGTATTGTCTGTGCGAATAACACACCATTTTCTTTGAATAGATCTGGAAGGAAAATTGCTGATCAAGCCCTGATATAGATCTGCTAATTATACTCTTAGCAATAAGCATTGAAGTATTGTGTTCCACATGAGGTATGCTTCCATGTGAATAACACTGAGTTCATTAATAGCCCTAAACTAGGATGTTTTTATGTCTGATAGTTTTTAAAAAATCTGGGTTGGGTTTCATTACCAATCCTTTTGCGACCTCGGTGGAGTAGGATCCTTCCATTATATGTATGTGTTGATGCCTTTAGCATACGGCTCATAACACCTGTGTGTGGCATTCGATTTCCAGCATTCACTTCCTTGGTGACCTATGTTTCTTTTGTCTGAAATCATATTTCTTTTCCTCTATGCGTGCCATGGAAAGGCTATGTGTGCGACCTTACCTTAACTGCGCATTTCCATACGGTTGAGTTGGATCTGGTATCTTATTGAAAGTATGGCGTTTCATTTCCTGCTGAATTGATATGGTTACACGTTTTTAGTTAAATAGAAAATTATTTAAGTACGGTAAAAAGGAGAGCTGGCTCTTTTATTGGTAGCTAATTCCTAAAGTTTAAGGGAAAAATCATTTTATGATTTCGCACTGTTGAGCAATTCTTTATATTCAAGTAAAAATATATATACATTGGACAAAGTGAAATGCTGGTAAACATATATTGTTTATATATTTAAAAGAAAAAGGAGGACTGGTAAAATGATATATAGGAAATCAAGTGCTGGTAAAAATATATATACATTGGACAAAGTGAAATGCTGGTAAACAAATATTGTTTATATATTTAAAAGAAAAAGGAGCGCTGGTAAAAAGATATATAGGAAATCAAGTGCTGGTAAATATATATATATATACATTGGACAAAGTGAAATGCTGGTAAACATATATTGTTTATATATTTAAAAGAAAAAGGAGCGCTGGTAAAATGATATATAGGAAATCAAGTGCTGGTAAAAATATATATACATTGGACAAAGTGAAATGCTGGTAAACATATATTGTTTATATATTTAAAAGAAAAAGGAGCGCTGGTAAAAAGATATATAGGAAATCAAGTGCTGGTAAAAATATATATATGTTTGTATATTTTGAAAACGAAAAGGCATGCTGGTAAAAATATTTATGTTTATATATTTTAAAAAGAAAAGAAGAGCTGGCAAATATTATGGTTTATATATTTTAAAAGGAATTGGAATGCTGATCACATGTCGGCTGGCTGCTCACTTTGATGAGCTCTAGTGCCGTGTTTAAATGTTCCCCAAATGTTGCGAGGATCCCATACTACCTTAGTATTTAAAGTGTAGAAGATGGAGATGATCTAGTCTAACTTGTGAGTGTTTTTTGGGTGGGCCTGTCCGCCCTTTCAATTGGTAGGCCTCGATGTAAGGTTCTTATGTGTTATGAAATACCTCTACAAGAGAGAGAGACTGTGTAAATAATTTGCAGCTTGGGTACTGCAGAATTGTAAACCTTTGACAGATCAAAGAAATAAAGAAACTAACAAAAGTTGGTGGATGTAGCCTCGTGGATGAGGTGAACCACATGAAGATGGTTGTTTCTTTTGTGTTATTTTATTGTATTGGATTATTTATTTGTTTACATGATGGTTATTAATGGAGTAAAAATGTTTTAATTGATGAAAAAAATTTCTAAAGTTTTTATTTTGCAGACTTCTTGAATGCTTTATATGAGAGGTACACTACATATGGTATCAGAGCGAGGTTACAACTCTGGAGTTGTTGGGCCTTCTACAGATTTGTAACTTTACAATTAGTATTCTGTATTTTGTTGAATTCTTTGGTTAAGCAATAACGTGGAAAGTTTGATTAGTGATTACAGATTCTTTCTTTTTGTCATTTGTGGAAATGAGAGCATTGGCACACCTCGGATCGTAGGCGGCCTAGTGTTAACAAATACAAATAAGGATAATTCTTATAGCAGTCATCTTTGCTTCCCTTCTGATTGTGACTTTCGTTATCAGCAGCCGGTGGATGAGCGTCCGGGGGGCAGAAGCGTTTTGCAATGGAGGGACGCATTCCAGAACGATGATTACTATGTGTGCCTTTAGAAGTGTTCGTGAAATAAAATGAGCGGAGCTTCAAAGGTATGGTTCAGGTAAAATGCATGTGGTAAGTGTTACAAATAGCACTTTTATTTCTTTTATTGTGATATTGGGGTTTTGCGTTTCTAATAGAAAAAGCAAGAAGATGAAGAGTTTGGTTTCATGAGTACCTATATCAAAAATAGGGTTTCTCCAGATCACTTGGAATGTTTGAATGCTTGGCTTTGAATATAAGCAATTTTGTGCATTATTCGTGTATTTGTATTTAGCCAACAAAATATTTGCACAAGGATATGCAGTTTGATTATACAAAAATAGTATGGATTTTTTATTTGATCTTCGTAATGCTATTCATGTGTACATGGTTGTCCTTTTCCATCTTTGTTATGTATTGCTGTGTATGGTAATTTGATAATCTCATTTGAAGTTGGATTCCAAGAAAGTGATTAGTTCTGTGCTTCCCAATGTAATAGGAAGAGGAGTATTGTACTCTGCTAATTCAGAATTGGGGTTTATAGTTTCTCAAGTAGTTAATATTATGTCCCCGGCTTTGCATTAAATCAGATTAGATCCTAACAGCACTTGGCATATTTATCTGAATCATTATTTCACTTACCATAATGTCTAGAAAACGGTAGCACAATCGGGTCAAGTTTGTGTCAGGTGCCAGTGGTGAAAGTGAAAGTAGATTAGGCACTTTGCTTCCAACTACTGGATGCTTTAGAATGGGTTTGATTTCTAGTCAAAATATAGTGCGTGAAGTTCAATTTCACTAGTTGGAGGGGAGTTTTTCTAACAGATATTAGGTGACTAATTTCAACATGTTTAAGGGCTAATCGAAAAGTTTATGGGAGCAGAATTGTGAGTCTGGATAACTTGCAGAAAATTCATAGGAAATTGAGATATTTTTTTTTAATATTTGGATTTTTATCAGGCCTTGGTGCAGTCTACTTAGCTTCTTCACAGGGGAAAAGCATGCAGGAAATTCCCCAAGTTTGCGGTTCCTTCACTATGTATTATGTAATAACGGTGTCTTAAATATATATTCTAGTTATGTTTGGAACTTCTCACCACTTCTTCCATAAAAAGTGGAGGTCCAGTTGTAGTTTACTTTGACAAATTTAAAACAAATTCGGTATCTTTGTAGAAAGGCTCAGTGTTTAAAGGGCTCGCATGCTGTCTTTTAAGTGAGTTCAATCTCATCTTCTTTATACTGCAGGCTTGTAATAATGTTTGAAATAGGTCAGTATATGCAAATCCATGGATCCCTCTTTCTGTTAAGGTAGTAAACATTAATATAAGTAAATGTGGGAATTATTGAAGTCAATTCTGACATGTTGCAACAATTCTGGGTATATGACAAACATTTCAACAGATTGAAGTATTACAACCATATTTCTGGTTACAAAGAGATGTTTATGTAAATACAGTAAACTTCCTTCTCAAGTCAATTGGTAAAACTTTGCCTTGGATTGGAAAAGGCATTGTTTGGCAAGTTGGAAATTGTTCTGATATCCACCTGGGAATAGACCCTATTGTTGGATTGGATAATTCCTTTATCCTTCCATGTGATCTAAACTGGTAATTTTTACGAGTCTTTTCGTCTAGTGTTTTTAAATTTTTGTTATAGTAGAAATCAAAATGTACATATCAGTATGCCTTTTCTTTAACTCGCCAGAGGGCAGTCTCTTTGTTGCTTGGCTGCAAATGCTGGATCTTAGAAAAGGAGATAGAAGCCTGTACTTTAAATCCAAGCTGAAGCTCATTTCTAGTGAATAATCAGTTTCTAAACTGCTTCCCTTTGGGAGAGAAAACTCCCTCATCCTCATTAGCTTCAACTAAAACCAGCAAGTCCTCTAGTTTATTTTGAAAACGCATTTGCTTTCTCCTTGAGTTGTTTATATGCATGAAAAAGAAACAACCTCATACCTGTTAATTGTTTCTGCTTTTTCCATGATTGGAAATTAAACCTTCCCTTATGCAGGTTGATGTTATTTATGATTTTTGATAGTCATGCTTGATTACAAAAAAAATATAAGCTTATGATTTTAAAACATACAAAGTATAGGCATATATATATTTCAGGGTAATCATGTGATGGTGTTATTAGTCCATTTCTACATCTACAGCTAAAAGCTAAAAGTAGGCGCAGGTGTCTTGTGTTTTTTTTGAAAGATGGTGTGCTCCGGAAAGATGCCTTGCGAGCATTGCGACATAAAAAGGTTGATTTTTGTAAATCCATTATCTGTGGTTTTTGATCTTAAAAAATGTATGCATCTTTTATTTTAATTATGGATATTATAGAGGTGACATCTTAACTAAGATAGTTATTTAATTGGTCTTCTCGATTGGGATTTCCTGACCTTCTTGTGGTGAGGGTTGTTGCAGGAAATTTACCTTGTTTAGAATTGTTAAGAGAGTTTGATGTTGGTCTTATGGCATTGACCAAGCACTTAAAAGTTCAAATGTTGTATATATAAAGTTGGAGCCGTGAATGAATTTTTTTGTTGTAATAAATTGAAGTTAATGAGTGTTTGCATTATCAAATTCTCAGGCTATATGTGGCTCCTTGCAAATTGTGTTGTTGTAAATTGAAAAGGTTTGTGTCTTAGTGTGACTTACTTCTTTTCAATTCTCGTGATAAAAAGAATTGAAAGGCTCTTACCGATGAATGAGAAATGGGTAAGGCATGCTTTATGATAAAAGTTTGATATTCTTTGAATTAATAATATGATAAACTGACTACATATGGAGTGATTGCAGGCATGGAAAATTATGGCCATGAGAAAAGGCTAAAGCTCCAGGACTATGATGAGTCAAATATCATGTGTATAAAGTTATCACCAGAAGAGGGAGTGGTGATGGAGGTAGTGGTTAAAATTTACCTTGTTTTCCCCCGGGCCAACGAGGGACCATTATGCATTCTGGGGACGCCTAGATGTAAGACATGTGGTTAAGACTCGTTCCACACACATTACAGGACTGTCACATGAGTTGGGGGACTCTGTGAAGAGAATAACCTCTAGGCGCCGTGGAGGTGTGCGAGAACGGAGTGCCTCAGTTTGGTGACGCACCCTGAAGAGCACAAGGGGATACCGCTAAGAGGGGTACAGGGTATCGTCCTTGTGTTTGGTGGGATGAAGGAACATCCAGAGAAAAGAATAATGACAAGCACCCTGAATAGCACAGAGGAGATACACGAAGGGTTGGTATCGTCCTTGTGTTGGGTGGCTTGAATTGGTACTTGAAGTACTGTTGGCACTTGGTGTGCTGGGATGGAAGACATCCAAAGAAGAGGACGATGCCAGGAAAAGGTATGTGCAGTACAGGTAAATTGGTACCTATATGTTATTGGCAATAGAACTGATATGTTATTGAAAATTGTATTTCTGAGTTTTACATTTCAATGCTAGTATGCATGCATATGCGTGATTTTAAATGCAGGATCATCACAGGAAATACAAGCAAACAAGGACAACTCAAAAGAAAAGGAAAAGTTATTGAAGATCGAGAACACCGAGGACGGTGTTAATTTTAGGGGGAGAGGATGTAATATCCCTCTTATGTGCCCTCTAATATTTTGTAATTTCTCATATTAATGTACTTGTCTTGATGAGGAGCTCAAGGCCAAGGCCCCACCAAGACAACACCTTGCGGCTTATAAAAATTAACAACCTAAATGAAAATACTTGGAGGATGAAAATGCATTGACGCAACTTAAACATAAGAGATAAGTAAAAAAATACTTATCCCAACTCAAGACTCCCTAGCCGAACACTCAACCCTAGTAACCTGGATGAGAGGGTTGAGGGGTTAAAGAGAGAACCAAGGAGAAAATGATTCCAAAAGATTAAAAGACATATTTATAAAACAAAGGAATGATATATCGAAGAGAACATATTTATATGAAATGAATTGTATTGTGAGGAAATTGGAGCAGCATATAGTGAATAAATATATTTAAAAAAAAAAAAAAGAATATAAGAGAGGCAATAGCTTACAAATATATATATATATATATATATGGGTATTAAATGAGACATGATTCTATCCTCTGCTTCAGCCTTGGGTTTAGGAGTCTTTACAGGATTTTTAATCATAGATTGATATATCATATAAGTTTCCTTTTATTATGGAAAAGGGACAATAGTGGGGGAAACCGTTTTTAGAATTATGAAGGCCTTTTAATTACTCCCCACGATTGGAGATAAGAGACGTTGAACCAACCGTTTTTAATTGCCTGAACAAGACCAGCTCTGAGGGAGGAGGTAATTTAGGGCATTCTTAGGCGTTGATAGAGGGGGAGAACGCAGGCGATTGCCAACTTTTTTCTCGATTTTTAAATACCCATAGTGGTTTGACTGTTGCCGGGGGGAAGCACATATGATGAGGAAAAGAGTCTATTGGCTTCCGGGAGGACACTTGGTGATCTCTGGGTGAGAGCCAATCCACCATTGTTTGAGCTTGTGTCTTGGTAATCCTACCAACTGTTATATGCCATCCAGGTTTGAATTTTATCCCAACCTATTGTCTGCGATTTTCTTTTCTGCTTCACCAAATGCATGCCTGCAAACAGATCCACATTATGCATAGGAAATCGTAGATAGAAATTTGCTGGAGAGTGCGGATTTATATATGAGTGTAATGTACCCCTCAAACCCCAAAGTGGTTATGCAAGAAAAAACATAAGATTTATACTACGTTGTTACTTGCAAAAATGAGTCTATCCCATTAGTGACAGAGTTTAAAAGTCATTTCAATGAAACATGTGAATCAGAAATGTCAAATTACACGTATTGTAAAAACACTCCTTTAATAATTCGAATCCATTCTCCTTTATAAAAACCAAGAATGCAATTTGCATCCAATTTTCCGAGATAGATGTTTATAACATAAACTAAACATGCTTATTATATCCTCGAATATTCATATGATTAAGTAATCCTCTCATGACTTAAGACACACACATACATGAGTCCTAATGCTATGGTAGAGTCTTTATGCATTATTTTCTTTAAATGGTTTTTCCAAGGATGCCTTACCTTGTAATTATAATGCTTCCCCATTTATCTTACAAGTACAAACAACACGACTTTGCGGTTGAAAGGTTTTATCTCAATAGAGAACCATTTATATGCATCCTCCAACTACCACTTGAAAACGTACTTTAGTTACTTTAATCATATTTCAGCATATTGTCTGGCGACTAACAAATGGGCCCCTTAGTGACTGAGTCCACTCATTTCGATCATTGGTCTTTACCTGAGGTATCTACTATCTTTAAAAAGTGGTTTTGTTTAAACTTTACATACTAACCATTCTAGTATACACCAATGAAATATAAGAGATAATATTCCTCCTCATAGCACATATGTATTGTAACAAACGAGTAATTCCTTAAATGCATATAGCGTGAAAATTGTGTGTGGGGTAATGACACTCCCTTTATTTATCTGTCTGAATAATTGTGACACACTCTAAAGTTTGCATGGCAACACATTTCCATGTACCTCAAACAGAACTTAAACCCTACATAGGCAAGCAGGGTGTTTACTAACATGTATTTTTAATTCCAATGCTTCTCTTCATCTTGATGTATTTCAATCATTCAAACATCTAAAATATTATTTAATGAGAGCTTATACAGATGATTACCAGTAAAATCATAGTACAAGAAGCTAATATAAAACAAACATTATTACCCATAAAATCACAATATGAGAAGCAAATATAAAATAAACATTAGTACCCATAAAATCACAATATGGAAAGCCAATACAAAACAACAGATGCAAACATAAGGAGACACCAAGAGTACGTGGTTCACCCCAACTTGGGGTTAGGTCCACCAAAATTTGTCGCTTTCTTTATTAAGTCAAAAGTCATGAAGTGGTACACGATGCACATCATACATGAGGCATTATCCTTCTCACAATTTCTCCTATATTGGGAGAGAAACATTTATATTTTTATTTCTAGATCCACATATCATTCAATATAACTTGGGTAATCATGTCCCATTTTTTTAATCATCATTGATCATATGGAAATAACATTCTCCTTGAGAAGCTCAAGAAAAACAACCTTGTTGTTTGAAAGGAAACATAATTCATTCAAATAATGCCTTCCTGTTAAATCTATTGATATAATTTTCCTAAAGCCATAACAATAATAAATATCGCGCATGACCCTAACATAATTAGCCCTTATTAGTTTTTTCGCTATTTAACAATTTCATTCTTAGCATGGAACATAAAATTTGTGTTCACGTTGAGTAAGTGGAATGAATAAACATTGAGATCATTTTACTTCTTATTGTTCCTAAATCTTTACCCTTTCGAGGCTAGGGCTCTGCCCCACTATCAAGTACTTCATTAATAATGCAACAGCAGAGGTGCAGAGGGTTATCAATAACCTTTTCACCTAAAAAGAAAACCCTATACATATAAACTGTATTCATATATTATAGTCCTTTCAATTATCAGCTGGAGGTCGACGCAAAGTATGGGTATCAGAGAAAAGGAATCGCTGTTAGTTTTCATGGTAGCCCAAAAAAAAAATATATCATAGAGGCATTCCGACTACATTCAAGACCAAACAGGAATTCACATAGAGTCTAAATAACCAATTCCACGCTGCCATGCCTTTAAGGATAACCACTCTACGGCGCTGTCACGACATACCTTCTACCAGACGAAGGAGGGTCCGTGTAGCGTGATGCTTCTACAGCGTACCAAAACGGCCATGGGGAAACTGGGAAGATGGGATTTTCATAAGACGGTGTAATATAAAATAAAAATACATCAACGCAACGTAGTTTCCCCAAAGGATAATGGTATGAAATAAATTCCATAACCGACCTAACGCTTGCCGGATAGGGCACAATTGAATTTTGGTTTTTCTCTTTTTAAAGAAATATATTTTAAACAGAACAACAACCATATCAATATGGGTTTGAACATAAAGCGAAACCCACCGTGATATAGCTATGGAAGATCGGCCCTACCCATTTCATTGCCACAACTATACATCAGCACATAAAACCGTGATAAAGTTATTTCACACGCAGCTTGGAAATTACTAGGGCTTTAAAAAGATTTCAAGTCAATTCCACCCACGCAGGCTTGTACATCACTGAAATGGTTTCGAATCATTCGATCCATGACAAAAGCCGGTCGGAGGCTAGGAAAAATCATTTGGGCGGGTTCAAAACCAGGAAATACAAACAAAACTGAGCGCTCACATGCTTGGAGCAGTAAAGAAGAATCAGCTTACCGATCCATCAGGTCGCAATAGCTGGGTTACAAACATACTCAGATATACCCATTCTTACTCAAAAGAAAATAAACAAACAGAGTTTTCCCCTAGTTTTCCCACTAATGCGCAGAGGTCCCTTAATATCCATATGTTTTGTTTTTAACTGAAAACCACAAGATCTGCATCTAAAAATTGGAATCGTTACCTTTCAATGAGGGCTGAGAGGGATCGATCCATCGCAGCCAAGTGCCTTGGTCCATATCCTTCAGCGCAGCATGCTCCATTCCCGGAAATGAGAAGCACATCTCGGTTTCCTTCCTTCCGCTCGGTGTGTGCCTTTTTCTTTTCTTTCCCCTTCTACTGCACTTTACCCCCTTCTTTATAGCATGGGGTGGATGCTTTATTGCCGGGATTTCCCACAAAAGCTGGGATATTTTCCCTCCTTCAATTAATAGGGTTTCTATTTCTACGACCAACGGCTCATTCCTTGGGAGGAAAAATCTCGAGGAGGACTCAACATTAAATCCTCGAAGATTCCTCTGCATGAGTCAGTTATTTTCCCCAAATCGCTAATTTGGGTAGGAAATCCACAAGTATAAAATAATTATAATAATTCTCCAAAATTTTCTCTCATAAATAGAGAGGTGAGGATAATCTAGAAATTCACGCCAAAACCGGATTTCCTTGGTCTTTAGAAGGAAAAAAGGGTAAAGGTAACTCCTTTTTTCTTTTAACTTACATAGTATATTTTCAGGCTTTATGTCTTTCACATATAGCCTCGATATATATATAT
>LPNX010822807.1:54768-70162 GCA_001517045.1 Pseudotsuga menziesii
AAAAAGGAGTGCTGGTAAAAAGATATATAGGAAATCGAGTGCTGGTAAATATATATATATACATTGGTCAAAGTTAAATGCTGGTAAACATATATTGTTTATATATTTAAAAGAAAAAGGAGCGCTGGTAAAATGATATATAGGAAATCAAGTGCTGGTAAAAATATATATACATTGGACAAAGTGAAATGCTGGTAAACATATATTGTTTATATATTTAAATGAAAAAGGAGCGCTGGTAAAAAGATATATAGGAAATCAAGTGCTGGTAAAAATATATATATGTTTGTATATTTTGAAAAAGAAAAGGCATGCTGGTAAAAATATTTATGTTTATATATTTTAAAAAGAAAAGGAGAGCTGGCAAATATTTATGGTTTATATATTTTAAAAGGAATTGGAATGTTGATCACATGTCGGCTGGCTGCTCACTTTGATGAGCTCTAGTGCCGTGTTTAAATGTTCCCCAAATGTTGCGAGGATCCCATACTACCTTAGTATTTAAAGTGTAGAAGATGGAGATGATCTGGTCTAAGTTGTGAGTGTTTTTTGGGTGGGCCTGTCCGCCCTTTCAATTGGTAGGCCTCGATGTAAGGTGCTTATGTGTTATGAAATACCTCTACAAGAGAGAGAGACTGTGTAAATAATTTGCAGCTTGGGTACTGCAGAATTGTAAACCTTTGACAGATCAAAGAAATAAAGAAACTAACAAAAGTTGGTGGATGTAGCCTCGTGAATGAGGTGAACCACGTGAAGATGGTTGTTTCTTTTGTGTTATTTTGTTGTATTGGATTATTTCTTTGTTTACATGATGGTTATTAATGCAGTAAAAATGTTTTAATTGATGAAAATATTTTCTAAATTTTTTATTTTGCAGACTTCTTGAATGCTTTATATGAGAGGTACACTACATATGGTATCAGAGCGAGGTTACAACTCTGGAGCTGTTGGGCCTTCTACAGATTTGTAACTTTGCAATTAGTATTTTGTATTTTGTTGAATTCTTTGGTTAAGCAATAACGTGGAAAGTTTGATTAGTGATTACAGATTCTTTCTTTTTGTCATTTGTGGAAATGAGAGCATTGGCACACCTCGGATCGTAGGCGGCCTAGTTTTAACAAATACAAATAAGGATAATTCTTACAGCAGTCATCTTTGCTTTCGTTCTGATTGTGACTCTCATTATCAGCAGCCGGTGGATGAGCGTTCGGGGGGCAGAAGCGTTTTGCAATGGAGGGACGCATTCCAGAACGATGATTACTATGTGTGCCTTTAGAAGTGTTCGTGAAATAAAATGAGCGGAGCTTCAAAGGTATGGTTCAGGTAAAATGCATGTGGTAAGCGTTAAAAATAGCACTTTTATTTCTTTTATTGTGATATTGGGGTTTTGCGTTTCTAATAGAAAAAGCAAGAAGATGAAGAGTTTGGTTTCATGAGTACCTATATCAAAAATAGGGTTTCTCCAGATCACTTGGAATGTTTGAATGCTTGACTTTGAATATAAGCAATTTTGTGCATTATTCGTGTATTTGTATTTAGCCAACAAAATATTTGCACAAGGATATGCAGTTTGATTATACAAAAATAGTATGGATTTTTTATTTGATCTTCGTAATGCTATTCATGTGTACATGGTTGTCCTTTGCCATCTTTGTTATGTATTTCTGTGTATGGTAATTTGATAATCTCATTTGAAGTTGGATTCCAAGAAAGTGATTAGTTCTGTGCTACCCAATGTAATAGGAAGAGGAGTAAAGTGCTAAATGCTTTTAAATTGGGTATTATACTGTGCTAATTCGGAATTGGGGTTTATAGTTTCTCAAGTAGTTAATATTATGTCCCCGGCTTTGCATTAAATCGGATTAGATCCTAACAGCACTTGGCATATTTATCTGAATCATTATTTCACTTACCATAATGTCTAGACAACGGTAGCACAATCGGGTCAAGTTTGTGTCAGGTGCCAGTGGTGAAAGTCAAAGTAGATTAGGCACTTTGCTTCCAACTACTGGATGCTTTAGAATGGGTTTGATTTCTAGTCAAAATATAGTGCGTGAAGTTCAATTTCACTAGTTGGAGGGGAGTTTTTCTAACAGATATTAGGTGACTAATTTCAACATGTTTAAGGGCTAATCGAAAAGTTTACGTGAGCAGAATTGTGAGTCTGGATAACTTGCAGAAAATTCATAGGAAATTGAGATATTTTTTTTAATATTTGGATTTTTATCAGGCCTTGGTGCAGTCTACTTAGCTTCTTCACAGGGGAAGAGCATGCAGGAAATTCCCCAAGTTTGTGGTTCCTTCACTGTGTATTATGTAATAACGGTGTCTTAAATATATATTCTAGTTATGTTTGGAACTTCTCACCACTTCTGCCATAAAAAGTGGAGGTCCAGTTGTAGTTTACTTTGACAAATTTAAAACAAATTCAGTATCTTTGTAGAAAGGCTCAGTGTTTAAAGGGCTCGCATGCTGTCTTTTAAGTGAGTTCAATCTCATCTTCTTTATACCGCAGGCTTGTAATAATGTTTGAAATAGGTCAGTATATGCAAATCCATGGATCCCTGTTTCTGTTAAGGTAGTAAACATTAATATAAGTAACTCCGGGAATTATTGAAGTCAATTCTGACATGTTGCAACAATTCTGGGTGTATGACAAACATTTCAACAGATTTAAGTATTACAACCATATTTCTAGTTACAAAGAGATGTTTATGTAAATACAGTAAACTTCCTTGTCAAGTCAATTGGTAAAAATTTGCCTTGGATTGGAAAAGGCATTGTTTGGCAAGTTGGAAATTGTTCTGATATCCACCTGGGAGTAGACCCTATTGTTGGATTGGATAATTCCTTTATCCTTCCATGTGATCTAAACTGGTAATTTTTACGAGTCTTTTCGTCTAGTGTTTTTAAATTTTTGTTATAGTAGAAATCAAAATGTACATATCAGTATGCCTTTTCTTTAACTCGCCAGAGGGCAGTCTCTTTGTTGCTTGGCTGCAAATGTTGGATCTTAGAAAAGGAGATAGAATCCTGTACTTTAAATCCAAGCTGAAGCTCATTTCTAGTGAATAATCAGTTTCTAAACTGCTGCCCTTTGGGAGAGAAAACTCCCTCATCCTCATTAGCTTCAACTAAAACCAGCAAGTCCTCTATTTTATTTTGAAAACGCATTTTCTTTCTCCTTGAGTTCTTTATATGCATGAAAAAGAAACAACCTCACACCTATTAATTGTTTCTGCTTTTTCCATGATTGGAAATTAAACCTTCCCTTATGCAGGTTGATGTTATTTATGATTTTTGATAGTCATGCTTGAATACAAAAAAAAAATATAAGCTTATGATTTTAAATCATACAAAGTATAGGCATATATATATTTCAGGGTAATCATGTGATGGTGTTATTAGTCCATTTCTACATCTACAGCTAAAAGCTAAAAGTAGGCGCAGGTGTCTTGTGTTTTTTTTGAAAGATGGTGTGCTCCGGAAAGATGCCTTGCGAGCATTGCGACATAAAAAGGTTGATTTTTGTAAATCCCTTATCTGTGGTTTTTGATCTTATAAAATGTATGCATCTTTTATTTTAATTATGGATATTATAGAGGTGACAGCTTAACTAAGATAGTTATTTAATTGGTCTTTTCGATTGGGATTTCCTGACCTTCTTGTGGTGAGGCTTGTTGCAGGCAATTTACCTTGTTTAGAATTGTTAAGAGAGTTTGATGTTGGTCTTATGGCATTGACCAAGCACTTAAAAGTTCAAATGTTGTATATATAAAATTGGAGCAGTGAATGAATTTTTCTGTTGTAATAAATTGAAGTTAATGAGTGTTTGCATTATCAAATTCTCAGGCTATATGTGGCTCCTTGCGAATTGTGTTGTTGTAAATTGAAAATGTTTGTGGCTTAGTGTGAATGCCTTCTTGTCAATTCTCGTGATAAAAAGAATTGAAAGGCTCTTACTGATGAATGAGAAATGGGGTAAGGCATGCTATATGATAAAAGTTTGATATTCTTTGAATTAATAATATGATAAACTGACTACATATGGAGTGATTGCAGGCATGGAAAATTATGGCCATGAGAAAAGGCTAAAGCTCTAGGACTATGATGAGTCAAATCTCATGTGTATAAAGTTATCACCAGAAGAGGGAGTGGTGATGGAGGTAGTGGTTAAAATCTACCTTGTTTTCCCCCGGGCCAACGAGGGACCATTATGCATTCTGGGGACGCCTAGATGTAAGACATGTGGTTAAGACTCGTTCCGCACACATTAGAGGACTGTCACATGAGTTGGGGGACTCTGTGAAGAGAATAACCTCTAGGCGCTGTGGAGGTGTGCGAGAACGGAGTGCCTCAGCTTGGTGACGCACCCTGAAGAGCACAAGGAGATACCGCTAAGAGGGGTATAGGGTATCGTCCTTGTGTTGGGTGGGATGAAGGAACATCTAGAGAAAAGAATAATGACAAGCACCCTGAATAGCACAGAGGTGATACACGAAGGGTTGGTATCGTCCTTGTGTTGGGTGGCTTGAATTGGTACTTGAAGTACTGTTGGCACTTGGTGTGCTGGGATGGAAGACATCCAAAGAAGAGAACGATGCGAGGAAAAGGTATGTGCAGTACAGGTAAATTGGTACCTATATGTTATTGGCAATAGAACTGATATGTTATTGAAAATTGTATTTCTGAGATTTACATTTCAATGCTAGTATGCATGCTTATGCCTGATTTTAAATGCAGGATCATCACAGGAAATACAAGCAAACAAGGACAACTCAAAAGAAAAGGAAAAGTTATTGAAGATTGAGAACACCGAGGACGGTGTTAATTTTAGGGGGAGAGGATGTAATATCCCTCTTATGTGCCCTCTAATATTTTGTAATTTCTCATATTAATGTACTTGTCTCGGTGAGGAGCTCAAGGCCAAGGCCCCACCAAGACAACACCTTGCGGCTTATAAAAATTAACAACCTAAATGAAAATACTTGGAGGATGAAAATGCATTGATGCAACTTAAACATAAGAGATAACTAAACAAATACTTATCCCAACTCAAGACGTCCTAGCCGAACACTCAGCCCTAGTAACCTCGATGAGAGGGTTAAGGGGTTAAAGAGAGAACCAAGGAGAAAACGATTCCAAAAGATTAAAAGACATATTTATAAAACAAAGGAATGATATATCGAAGAGAACATATTTATATGAAATGAATTGTATTGTGAGGAAATTGGAGCAGCATATAGTGAAGAAATATATTTAAAAAAAATATATATATATATAAGAGAGGCAATAGCTTACACACACACATATATATATATATGGGTATTAAATGAGACATGATTCTATCCTCTGCTTCAGCCTTGGGTTTAGGAGTCTTTACAGGATTTTTAATCATAGACTGATATATCATATAAGTTTCCTTTTATTATGGAAAAGGGACAATAGTGGGGGAAACCGTTTTTAGAATTATGAAGGCCTTTTAATTACTCCCCATGATTGGAGATAAGAGACGTTGAACCAACCGTTTTTAATTGCCTGAACAAGCCCAGCTCTGAGGGAGGAGGTAATTTAGGGCATGCTTAGGCGTTGATAGAGGGGGAGAACGCAGGCGATTGCCAACTTTTTTCTCGATTTTTAAATACCCATAGTGGTTTGACTGTTGCCGGGGGGAAGCGCATATGATGAGGAAAAGAGTCTATTGGATTACGGGAGGACACTTGGTGATCTCTGGGCAAGAGCCAATCCACCATTGTTTGAGCTTGCGTCTTGGTAAGCCTACCAACTGTTATATGCCATCCAAGTTTGAATTTTATCCTAACCTATTGTCTGCGATTTTCTTTTCTACTTCACCAAATGCATGCCTACAAACAGATCCACATTATGCATAGGAAATCGTAGATAGAAATTTGCTCGAGAGTGTGGATTTATATATGAGGTTACAAACCCAATACGTTTTGCTCTGAAATTATTCCTGTTTCCAGAGAAAGCTCGCGATTTAATTGAAATGCCAGTGTTTAGCCTCAGCTAGGTGGGAGTTTCTTTTTCGGACCTTTTGCCGTGCTGGGAGATTGACAATCATACTTATTGCCGGATGAGTATTGAGAAGCCTGTTGATTCTCAGGGACCTTCTCACACTGCTTTACCTATTATGAGTACTCCTCGTGTAGTTTCCTTTTCATCCCTCGGTACTGGGTTTCGTTCAACGTAGGTAGAGGCTAGGTATGCCTTAAACGTGCATCAATCCAATCAGTGGTTTCGTTTGGATATCGCTTGCAGCTATACTAAGGTGGTCTCTGTGGAAGACCGCATGAATCTATGGAGCGGCGTAATGTCTCCCTCAAGGGGGTACGCAAAGCACGAGCTATGCAGTAGTATCCTCCTTATCGTTGTCTTCCATATCTAAACTCTCATCAAATAACGTTTAGCTCGGTCTTCGACATGGAATGTATTGTCTGTGCGAATAACACACCGTTTTCTTTCAATAGATTTGGAAGGAAAATTGCTGATCAAGCCCTGATATAGATCTGCTAATTATACTCTTAGCAATAAGCGTTGAAGTATTGTGTTCCACATGAGGTATGCTTCCATGTGAATAACACTGAGTTCATTAATAGCCCTGAACTAGGATGTTTTTATGTCTGATAGTTTTTAAAAACTCTGGGTTGGGTTTCATTACCAATCCTTTTGCGACCTCGGTGGAGTAGGATCCTTCCATTATATGTATGTGTTGATGCCTTTAGCATACGGCTCATAACACCTGTGTGTGGCATTCGATTTCCAGCATTCACTTCCTTGGTGATCTATGTTTCTTTTGTCTGAAATCATATTTCTTTTCCTCTATGCGTGCCATGGAAAGGCTATGTGTGCGACCTTACCTGAACTGCGCATTTCCATACGGTTGAGTTGGATCTGGTATCTTATTGAAAGTATGGTGTTTCATTTCCTGCTGGATTGATATGGTGACACGTTTGTAGTAAAATAGAAAATTATTTAAGTACGGTAAAAAGTAGAGCTGGCTCTTTTATTGGTAGCTAATTCTTAAAGTTTAAGGGAAAAATCATTTTATGATTTCACACTGTTGAGCAATTCTTTATATTCAAGTAAAAATATATATACATTGGACAAAGTGAAATGCTGGTAAACATATATTGTTTATATATTTAAAAGGAAAAGGAGTGCTGGTAAAATGATATTTAGGAAATCAAGTGCTGGTAAAAATATATATACATTGGACAAAGTGAAATGCTGGTAAACAAATATTGTTTATATATTTAAAAGAAAAAGGAGCGCTAGTAAAAATATATATAGGAAATCAAGTGCTGGTAAATATATATATACATTGGACAAAGTGAAATGCTAGTAAACATATATTGTTTATATATTTAAAAGAAAAAGGATCACTGGTAAAATGATATATAGGAAATCAAGTGCTGGTAAAAATATATATACATTGGACAAAGTGAAATGCTGGTAAACATATATTGTTTATATAATTAAAAGAAAAAGGAGCTCTCGTAAAAATATATATATGTTTGTATATTTTGAAAAAGAAAAGGCATGCTAGTAAAAATATTTATGTTTATATATTTTAAAAAGAAAAGGAGAGCTCGCAAATATTTATGGTTTATATATTTTAAAAGGAATTGGAATGCTGATCACATGTCGGCTGGCTGCTCACTTTGATGAGCTCTAGTGCCGTGTTTAAATGTTCCCCAAATGTTGCGAGGATCCCATACTACCTTAGTATTTAAAGTGTAGAAGATGGAGATGATCTGGTCTAAATTGTGAGTGTTTTTTGGGTGGGCCTGTCCGCCCTTTCAATTGGTAGGCCTCGATGTAAGGTGCTTATGTGTTATGAAATACCTCTACAAGAGAGAGAGACTCTGTAAATAATTTGTAGCTTGGGTACTGCAGAATTGTAAACCTTTGACAAATCAAAGAAATAAAGAAACTAACAAAAGTTGGTGGATGTAGCCTCGTGGACGAGGTGAACCACGTGAAGATGGTTGTTTCTTTTGTGTTATTTTGTTGTATTGGATTATTTCTTTGTTTACATGATGGTTATTAATGCAGTAAAAATGTTTTAATTGATGAAAAGATTTTCTAAAGTTTTTATTTTGCACACTTCTTGAATGGTTTATATGAGGGGTACACTACAGGAATTCACCCACTTTATTGTGAATACATTCATTCATTCGTTGATTCTTTCCATGGAATCCATTCATTCTTCCATCTAGTACTAGTTCAGTTGTTGAGAATTCAAGGTGCATCCATTTAGGAGGCATGGGAGGACGCAGATATCTATGCTTTATTGGGCATGACTCTGAGCTACCGTAGAAATATAATTGGTTTCTCAATGCAAGAGAATCTTGTATCTATTCCTTCACCCTGGTGGAATCATGTCTTGACACATGGGTGGCCTCTGAAGGTAAAATAATGTAGGTGAGAAAAGTTCCTAAGGTTGGGTGGAAAAGCACTCTTACATAGTCAATTGCTTGGATATATGTTTTTCAGCTAATTACCCCTATTTATTTTAATACGAAGTGTATTTCCTAGATGCATGTGTGTACTTATGATTATATTTCCATGAATTGTGTATGTGGAGAAGTTACATCCTTTTTGTGTATGTTTATTGGCATCTCCACATATTTTGTAAGTTTCGTGAAGTCATAAAATGGATATCATAAGCATGTATTCATGCATTAGTCGCATCCTTGAATTGGATAAGTGTTAAGTTGCCAAATCAGAAGAATTATGCAGAGTTCCATGGCCAAAATTGTAGTGCAAATGCCGAAGGCCATAGGGAGGGTTCTTGTTGAAGAATTTCATTAGTAGAGTGTTCATTGCCAAATTACCAAAGTGTTGATGTTTCGATTCTAATATCAGCATCAGAAGGGTCATTGGATGGTTGTATTTCCTCCTTGTTGACTTCCAAGATCCAATGTATGTATGTTGGGGTGGGCCAATTGAAGTCATTTTCATTGAAGAGCAGTTGTGTAGTTCTGACTTCAGACTCTTGAAGTCAGAAAAGTCAGAGTTGGAAAGTCAAGGGTGATTTCAGTGGAAATCTTGTTTGTGGTTTCAAATTCAAAGAATCGATGTCAAAAGCATTGGAGTCGACAAGTTGGGAAGTTAATAGTGAGGAATTTTTTATGGGTTCTTATTTCTAAATTCTGATATTGAAAATATCGGAGTTCACAACTTGGGGAGATATTCGTGAAGCAATTGTTATTAGTTTTAACTTTCAACTTGGGTTCATTGAAATGTAGTTTTGTGGTTCTTACTTCCAACTCTCGATATCAAAACATTGAAGTCGAAAAGTCAGGAAGGTTTGGGGAAGAACCTATTTTGTTGTTTCGAATACCGACGTACGGAAGGGGGAGGTTAAAGTTGGTGAGTTGGAGATTAACTGTTGGATTTTTTTTTGCAGTTCAACTTTCGACTCCCAACATACAAAGTATAGTAGTCAACGTCGAGAAGTCGAAAATGGTTCGTTAATGAGCCACTTTTATGATTAAAATTTTTATTTTTCGATTTCCAATGTTGTAACAGTCAAAGAGGTTTGGGAAAGTTGAAACAATGGGAATTTGATACTCGGGATGGATTATGACCATCGGATTTAGTTATTAAGCCAAGTTAATGACCGATTCATCAATTTTAATGAATGATTAGGCAATCTAGCCTATGGATGTCTACGTTTTTGTATTGTTGGTATCAATTAGGCAATTTGGAAGTTGGGATTTGGATCATGTTCCCTTTTGAAGGTTAGATTGAGGATTGGGAACTTGATAGAGTAGGTTTTGAGCAAGAAAAATTGAAATCAAGTCATTTCAAATGGTTCCCTGGCACCTTAAAAGGTGACCGAGGTGAACGAGACGTGACACATAATATCACGAGGAATGGTTATTTGATTCTAGTGCTTCAGATCACATGTGTCCACATAGGAGTTATTTTCTTCTTACCAAGCTATTGATAATGATATTGTTCGTATGGGAGCATTCATATTAAAATGTTTGATGGTAAGGATGTTAATAGATGTAAGACATGTACGAAAAATCAAAAAAAGAAATCATGGGAGTTATGTATTCTCTAGGTTAAAAGATTATTTGTGAAGGTGTCAAAAAATTGAAGGTGTTGAAGGGAATTTTTTCGTTAGAGAAGGCTAGAAAAATTAGGAACCTTTACAAGATGGAAGGGAACACAAAAATAAATGATTTCGTGATGTATCTAAGAAATAAAATGAGTTTTATCATTTATGGTGTTGAGAATTGAGCCATATGAGTGATAAACCATAAGTTACTACCAAATTTAAAATCTTACAAATTGAATTTTTCCAAGTAAGCATCGTGCTTTTGGGAATCCATGTAGACATAAGTCTAAAACATGTAGTCATAAGAGTAAGGGTATCCTCGATTATAGTGATTCAAATGTTTGGGGGACATCCACAGTTTCTTTTAGGCAATCATCATAATTTGTGAAATTTATAAATGATTGCTCTAGAAACACGTGGATCTATGTTCTCAAAAGGAAGGATCATCTATTTAATGTATTTAAGCAATTAAGATTTTTGGTTGAAAAGAGAAGTGGATGACCAATCAAGTGATTAAGAATAAATAATGGAGGTGAGTTCACATCTTTGGAATTTGAAAATTATTGCAAGGAAGTTGGGATCAAAAGGTATAAAACAACAATTCGCTATCTAGTAAATTGGACACCATATGTTGCAATAGACTATAAGATCCTTAAAATATATGAGCAAGTCATTCTTGTAACTAATCAATTTTTGGTTTTAATGCTTATGCTCTTATTACTAAAAATCAACATTCTAAGTTGGACCTCAAATCAAAGTTCAATATATATTTACTGGTTTTGGTGATGGAGTTAAGAGATATAGATTGTGAGATCCTACAACCCACAAAATCATCATTACCAAATATTTCTTGAAGTAGGCGCATAGACAATGGTACAAGAAATTTGATTCCTTCATGCTGAGCCAAAATTTTACAAGAAGTGACTATGACTAGTGTTTACTTCAAAATTTTGAAAAATGGTTTATCCATTATCTTGGTGCTATATGTGAACAATATGCTTGTAGCAAGCAAATAATGGTTGAGATCAACATGTTAAAGGCTTGGTTGACAATGGTATTTGATATGAAGGATCTAGGAGAAAGAAAACAAATATTGGGAATAGAAATAAATAGAGACATGAAAGATAGTAAGTTGTGATTATTACAACAAAAGTGTGTGCAAAAAGTACTCATGAAAGTCGCTATGAAAAAGTAAAACTAGTAAATGATCCCTTTTCCTTTTTGCTCTAAGATTTCTTCAAGTTTATATCCTAGTAAAAAAGAATACAAAGATTATATGTCTCATGTACCATATGCTAGCACATTAGGAAGTTTAATATATGTGATGGTATGTACAAGACTAGATATTTCACATTTAGTTGGTGTTGTTAGTAGATACATGAAAAATCTAGGTAAAGAGCATTGGGAAAGAATGAAATGGGTGCTTTATTATCTTAGAGACACAAGTGGTTATTGTATCACATCTAATTGTTTCAATGATTCACTTTGTGGATATGTTTATTCATATTTTGTAGGGGGTTTGGAGAAAAGGAGATCTATAGGTTATGTTTTTACTCTTGCAAGTGGACATAATATCAAATATTTAAGAAACATTTGCTATATCCACTATGGAAGTTGAATATATAGTTGTCTCAAATGCATGCAATGAGGCGATTTGGTTAAAGGTTTTATTGGGTGAGTTTGGAAAAGTGAAGAACAAGGTAAATGTATTATGTGATCGTCAAAGTGGTATCTTATCATATTAAGACTAACCATATTGCTATAAAATACCGTTTTGTAAGATAGGTTATTGATGGAGGTGGAGTAGTTCTTGACACAGACCATACTCAAGAAAATTGAGCACATATATTTACAAAGCCATTACTATTAGAAAAGTTCTAGTAGTGTTTGGCATCCCTTGTCTTGTAGATAATGTGGTGCATAGGCTTATGCGAGGTATTCGGTAAAATTTTTTATAGTTAAAAACAAATTAAGCTAGATGGTTCATGTAATGGCGGTACTTATGTTGAAGTTATTATATATTAACGTATCGAGCAGAGGCATTGAAATATAATTCTATGTAAGTTGTGGTGTGGGTGATTGTAACCTTTACCTCTAAGAAGAATACAAACACCTTTTCATGTGGATATTTCCTTCACTATCTGTTTCTTAGATAGCCATTATGTTGTCATGTTTAATAGAGACGAATCTTCTTTGTAAGCTCATGTTTTTCACAACACGAATCACTGCATAAGAAGCCTTTTCCCAAGCATTTCTATCCTCCAAGCTCCTTAAACATTTGATGTGCAGGTAGCTCATGTTTTTCACAACATCAATCACTACATGATAAGCCTTTTCCCAAACTTTGGGTCAACATTTATATGCCCCAAGCTACTTACACATCTCATGTGCAGATGGCTACAGCTTCAGGACTTGTTTGAGAGCTTCCACAACAACGTCTTCAAGCTCTAAGTTATTTATTTTAAAACGAGAGCTTCCACAACAACGTCTTCAAGCTCTAAGTTATTCATTTTAAAATTTAATTATGATATGTTGCCTATTGAGTGACATGAGGTTGTCTTGTTTGAGACAGGGCCTTCAGTGATGCTTTAGCGGTTGAACATACTGTGTTGTGACATGAGGTTGACTGTTTGAGAGCTTCCTTTAGACAACGCCTTCATTCATGCTGTAGATGTTTGTTTGTTACCGCTTCCGTAAACAACGCCTTTATTCATGCTGTGGCTGTTGAACTTTAGGTTGATAAATGTCTTGACCCTTGTACCCTAATTTTCCTTCTCCCCAATTCCCCACGGGCAGCGTCAACTTCACTTATTGGTGCCATTATCACAAAACACAAATCCATCTGCAGAATACTACATATTTAAACACCCAAGCCCCACTCTAGCTCTTTTGACAGATCCATAAGCTCTGAACCCCGGGGATACACCAGCCTCTCTAGCAGCAGACTGGGGTCAATCAAACGGTCTTCATTCTCTATTCTATTCCTGACCGATACCTCTATAAACTCGATCAGATCGCCTCGCTCTCGCTCTTCTTTCTGGAGCCCATGGCTTTTGAAAAACTTAAAACGCTCCAATAACTTCAAAGTTCACAGGCATTTCTGTTGGCCAGCCTTTCAACATAAAGTGCAATCCATTTTACGTCAATGCCCTCTCCACAATCAGGGTACGCTTGCTAATAGGAAACACTAACCATGTCATCGATTACCTATTCCCCGCATGTGTATGGGAATCTATATCCTTGTACTTTCTCAGTGGATTTCATAAACATAGTTTTGTATATCTGTGATTGTTTGCCGATTTTTTCTTAGATGGCTATTTTCATTCCCTAACCAAAAACTACTTCTACACACCAGGTTCTAAGTTATCATTTTCCCATGTTTGGAATGTTTGGAATCTTCACCATTAATACCTTTTGACAGACTCTTTCGCAACTTTTGGGCAGCTTTCCATCGTCAATATGATGGACAGATTAAAGTTGTCAATGCACGCTGTACCTCTTATAGTAACTGTACCTCTTATAGTAAGATGAAGCAATAGGATATTACTAGATTAATATGTTTGGAATAGGCTAACAATTACATATTTTACAGATTAATAATGTTTTTTTTTCTAAAAAATGTGTCAACTACAGGTATACAGAATATATTAATCTTATTAATATGGTTGTTGCTAGTAACCAATGAACACATAGCCATATCTCCAAAATATTAATTATATTAATAATATTGTATTATAAAATAATATAAATATATAAATTTCCCATACAATATTGTTATAAGGCTAGATATCCAATGAAATATGATGATTTTTTTTAAATGAATGCTAGGAGCAGTTCAAAGATTAAACTTTATTGTATTTGAATACATAGGAAGACATTACGATAATGGATTGATTTTAGAGTGAAACACATATCAATCTATCTCCTAACCTCCTTTAAAAACAATCGAAAACCTAAATATGTAATTAGAGTCTTACATGACTACACATTAGCTAGACTCGTAGATACCGAATACAATTGGACTAAGCCTTAAGTGATTAGAGTTGAAGTTAAGCTAATAGTTGTATAATCATTGGAGTTAATGTAATAGTTGTATCTAATAGTTGAAGTTAAGCTTAGACTCTTACATGACTACACATTAGCTAGACTCCTAGATGACAAATACAATTGGACTAAGCCTTAAGTGATTAGAGTCGAAGTTAAGCTAATAGTTGTACAATCATTGAAGTTAATGTAATAGTTATATCTAATAGTTGAAGTTAAGCTAATAGTTCTATGTAATAATAAAATAGAATAGTTGAAGATTAATTTTATTTTTTACAACTAAAACTAATTGTACTTATCACATGTTAATTAAGCTATTTTTTATTTTCTTGAAATTATTATTATTAAGGCCCATAGAATCAATTTAGATAGTACACTTCTACCATTCTAGTTTAAGCTTGGAGGATGCTCATAAAATCAATCTGGACAGTACATTATCCTACTTAAACGTACATGGTACATGATAGTCCACCCCAAAATTCTAAGATATATACAACTATCAGCTTAACTATGGGCCTAACAAAAATGTATAACAAGAATGTACATTGCTCTACTGGAATTATTTGGCATTTGCACTGTATGAAATTCCAGTCACTTTGTTGCCTTCTGCCACTCCAAAACAGTGAACCCAAGAGCAGGAGGCCTCCTCTTTTGCCAGCTCTCCGCCACTAAACCCAACAACAACGAGCGTCCTCTTTTGTGTAAAAGCTATTTTCTATCCACTTCTAGGTCGTGGCAGCGTTGCAGAATTCCAATGCCCTCTACAAAGCTTTGGACGACCATTACAGGCTCCCAGTGCAGTTTCAGGCTGGAGATCGTGAATGCTTACAAATGGACAAATTTTGCTTCAAGTGGCGGGGCCATCAAACTTAAACACATTAAATATGGTTCTTACATCATCATCCAGCACATCAACTACACTGTCCATGGTCTCTGCTTGCCTCCAAATTAGGCATTTATAATGTGGTGAAGATGGTGAATCTGAAGTTAGATGAAATGAAGTTGTCTCGCCCAAGTAGATACGATATATTTTCAACCGTGTATGGCCTGTGCTTGCCTCTCAATTAAGCATTCATAATGTGGTCAACAATATGAAGTTATCTCACCCAGTAGATACAATGGATTTTCAACCGTCTATGTCCTCTACTTNATGGCCTGTGCTTGCCTCTCAATTAAGCATTCATAATGTGGTCAACAATATGAAGTTATCTCACCCAGTAGATACAATGGATTTTCAACCGTCTATGTCCTCTACTT
>LPNX010822807.1:74199-129416 GCA_001517045.1 Pseudotsuga menziesii
GGTGTTAGGGTTTTCGATATTGCTTGTGAATTTATGGCTGAAATGAAAATAAAAACAGCCAGAAACGCACTATGTGAAATCTTTGCAATTAAAAACAACAATGTCTACAAATGTTGTAGTGCTTTTGGCTTAATTGAAGCAAGTCATCACAAAATATTAACTATGGCATATATTTAACAGCTTTGACTTTTCATTAGAAACTAATCAACATAATATTAAAATAATAAAAAAATATTCGAAGAAAACAAAGCAAGCACTTTATGACATTACAAAGTTTATTAATATATTAGAAAAACTATAAATCTTAGAGAGAATTACAAAATAGATCCACAATATTGACTAACTTAGGAGTTGCATGCAAATAATTGCTGTCAATGAACCTAGGGGTATAGGCAAATAAAAGTACAGTAACTATTAAATTTAATTATCCCTTTAATAATCCAGTCACATGGGTTTATGGTAATAGCAAATAAAAACAAGTTCCATAATTACAAAATTTAATCATTTCATAAACAATCTAGTTATTCATATCAAAGATTAGATCAACATTGTCACAATTTATATCTTTCTTAATAATCAGCAAAATCGAACAAATACAAAACATATTGTTTTCTAAATTCATGAAGGAGGTAGATAAAAGACATTCAAATGCTATTTGTACCATGATTACAAGCTGAACTACACCCCATTTAAAATGTAAAATCACAAAACCATTTTCTTAAGGCCATGTAACATTATTACCAGCAAAAATTTCAGCAACAAAACTATTTTAAACTTGGACAAAGATTAGAAGCTTAACTACACCCAACTTTTTGAATATAGAATATTGGAACTCCATATAAGATCTCAAAACATTTGTTGAAGCCCCTGTAACTTAACTACTGACAAAACCTTCACCAACAAAACTATGCTAAACTTATACAATGATTACAAGCTCAACTACACCAAATTTCTTGAATATAGAATACTGTAAATCCATGTAAAATCTCAAAAACATTTTCTTATCTCCCTCTAACATAACTACTAATATAGAATACAAGAAATCCATGTAAAATCACAAAATCAATTGCTTAAAGCCCTCTAAGATAACTACTTGCAAAGTAGCAAAACTATGCAAAAATTCTACAATGATTACAATCTTAACTACACCCAATTTCTAGATATAGAATACATGAAATCCATGTCAAATCTTAAAAGCATTTGCTTAAATCCTTGTAACATAACTACTAGCAAAAACTTCAGCAAAAAAACTGTGCTAAACTTCTACAATGATTACAAGCTTGACTACACCCAATTTCATGAATATATAATACTAGAAGTCCAAGTAAAATCTCAAAAGCATTTGCTTTAAGGCCCTGTAACATAACTACTAGCAAGAACATCAACAACAAAACTATGTTATGCTTGTACAATGATTATCAGCTTAAGTATTCCTAGTTTCTTGAATATAGAATACTCTAAATCTATAGAATACTCTAAAATCTAGGTAATATCTCAAAAGCATTTGCTCAAGGCCATGTAGCATAACCATTAGCGAAAATTTCAGCAACAAAACTGCATGTTAAACTTGCACAATGATTGCAAACTTAACTACAACTAATTTCTTAAATACAAAATACTGGAAAATCTAAAAAATGTGTGCTTAAGGCATTGTAACATAACTAATAGCAAAAACTTAACCAGACAATGTTAAGTTTGTACAATGATTATAAATGTACTATCCCTGATTTCTTAAATATAAAATATTGAAAATCCATGTAAAATTTCAAAAGCATTTGGATCATTTAACATAACTACCAATAAAAACTTCAACAACAAAACAATAAAACCAAACTATGATACTTTGAAGATGATTACAAGCTTAGCTACACTCAATTTATTAAAAAATACTCAAAATCTATATAAAATTTCTAAACAATATTCAACAACTACAACAATTACAAGCTTAAATACACAGACTTTCTTAAATATAGAATACTAAAAATCCATTTCAAATATCTACATGCCCCTAACATATCTACTCTCAAAAACTACTAGTAAAAACATTCCAACAACCTACTTTATGAAAATTCCTTCAATAACCTGTTTTTTCAACTGGTATAATGTGATATGATATTATGGAGAGGATTACAAGCTTGACTACTCCCAATTTCATGAATATATAATATTGGAAGTCCAAGTAAAATCTCAAAAGTATATGCTTTAAGGCCCTGTAACATAACTATTAGCAAAAATATCAACACCAAAACTATGTTATGCTTGTACAATGATTATAAGCTTAACTATACCTAGTTTCTTGAATATGGAATACTCTAAATCTATAGAATACTCGAAAATCTAGGTAAAATCTCAAAAGCATTTGCTCAAGGCCATGTAGCATAACTATCAGCAAAAACTTCAGCAACAAAACTATGTTAAACTTGCACAATGATTGCAAACTTAACTACAACTAATTTCTTGAATATAGAATACTGGAAAATCTAAAAAATGTTTGCTTAAGGCATTGTAACATAACTACAAACAAAAACTTAAGTAACAAGCCAATGTTAAATTTGTACAATGATTATAAATGTAACTATCCCCAATTTCTTAAATATAAAATACTGAAAATCCATGTAAAATCTCAAAAGCATTTGGATCATTTAACATAACTATTAATAAAAACTTCAACATCAAAATAACAAAACAAAACTATGATACTTCCACCATGATTACAAGCCTAATTACACTAAATTTACAGACTTAACTACATTCAATTTATTATAAAATACTCAAAATCTATATAAAATCTCCAAATAGTATTCAACAACTACAACAATTACAAGCTTAAGTACACCGGATTTCTTAAATACAGAATACTGAAAATCCATTTCAAATCTCTACATACCGTGTACATACCCCTATCATATCTACTCCCAAACACTCCAGAAACAAAAACTACTGGTAAAAACATTTAAACAACCTACTTTATGAAAATTCCTTCAATAACCCGTGTTTTTCAACGGGTATAATTTGATATGATATTATGGAGAGGATTCCAGGGATTGGCGGCTGACACGACGAGGGCAGGGATTAGCGGCATCACCAGCATGATCACTTTCCACAGAATTTCTCTTTCGCTTATTTTGTTTCTTGGGCGGCACCTCCCCTTCTTTGTACTTTTGGTCGTAGCGTATAGCACCCTGGTAGAGGGTGATGGCTTCGGCCATGCCTTTATCATCAGGCATCGGCTGTGTCTTCTCCTCCACGGCTTTCACTATTTCCTTGTAATCCTCTACGCAGTGCTTTGCGAAATTTCTGACGGATAAGTTATTGGACGGGTCAAGGAAGCTGTGAGACTATTCGTTAATGAGGTAATTCTGGCATTGCAACGGAGGCTTCGATCCCCATTTTCTATTGGCGTCGTCGATCCCCATGTTCTTCATAGCTTTTTCGTAGACACCGACCACAACAGAAGACGCGACAGCCGCCTCCACATCCGTGTCGAGTGAATTGATCATAATTTTGGCTTGTTCGATTTCTTTTGGTTTCCTCACCTCTGCACACCAAGGTAACAATTTCCCTTCTTTAGTGACTTTGCGGCGCACCATAGCGAAACGAGAGCGACTCTGCTCCTTCCGGTAACGTTTCATCCTCTCCTCCTCGTTCAGATTCATTGATTCGCTCATTACTAATAATTTCTGGTCCTCTCTATGGCTTCGATTCCTACACCTACTGCAGCCTCCTGATCCTCCCAAAATTATTCGAGTGAATTTTATAAGCCGCTGCCTATGATCGAAGAATATCTCACAACAAAATCGAATCGAGTGAATTAGTTTTCGCCATATATTGTCTCTCAATATATATAGTATGCTATGTGGAGATAGGGAAATTAATTTTAATTTTTTTTCGTTGGTAATTAAATTCATGTTTTTTTGGTGTAGGCCGGTTATGAAGTATTTTTCGGACCCATTGACCAGTTCAAGAGTGGGTACAAGGACGACACAACTATCCTTTGGTAATACCATAATAATGAACAAACAGTTAAAAGGCTAATTAGTTGAGAACTTTTTTAGTGTTGACTAAATTGTCATTGATCCCAAGAGTGTATAGGCCAACATGTTTCGGTGTCCCTTTAGGAGGCCCTAAGGGTTAAGTAAGTGTCATTGTCGAAGGAGACCTTTCATCTTGTCTAAGCTCAAGTTTGAAGCCCTTGGAGCCCTTAGAACAATGACAAAATCCCTGAACACCATGTAGAGTATTTAAGTACCTCAAAGATATTTTAAGGTTCCTTAGTTGTTTCTCTCTCGTTCCCAAGTACCACAACCTATTCCCTCCTACTCTAGAAAGAGTCCTTGGTGGGTTGAAGAAGTGTAGAACTTCAAAGAGTCTAAATGACCCATTATGTGGTCATTCGTGTTTTGAATGAGGTCATGGTACCTTAGGAGAAGTCTAGCCACCCCCACACCTTGGTACCATTGATATGATAAGTATATAGTGGAGACCTCCTTCTTGTTGATGTTAAGTATGTGTATGTGAATTCCATTGAACCCCTCATGCCTTTGATGATGTCCATTAAAGCCTTTGACCTTGGAACTTATGCATAAGCTAACATGGTCTTTGCCACCTTTATGTGTGGAGTCTTGTTGTCTTGTACAAATTGAAGAATTTAAGGGTATTAGACCTAAAGTTTGTAACTAAAGTCATCATACGAAGATAGTCCTTGTCAAGCCATTTCAGTTGATATGTGGAGCATCTTCTAACTCGTTACTGTTGAAGAGATATGAATTTTTTAAGTTGTTGTACACTGTCCTTTTAGGTAGGAATATCAAACATATGAGAATTTAATTATTTGTAATTTTGAATTGCATATTCACCCAAGGTAATAAATTTCGTCCACAAACTGTATAAATAGATTATCAAGCATTTTATTTGGTTATCAAACAAAACCATTAATTAAACAATATAAAAAAAATGTTTAGTTTCCACCTAACTTACAAATGTAATAAAAACTTTTTTTATATCATAATAGTGAGTAACATAGCCATGTTTGTATATCACTTCCCCCAATTCATATATGCTTACCCCCAATTCATGGGCTATGACAAAGTGTCCTATTTTGACTCAAGGAAAATAATAGTGAGTAACATAGCCATGTTTGTATATCACTTCCCCCAATTCATATATGCTTACCCCCAATTCATGGGCTATGACAAAGTGTCCTATTTTGACTCAAGGAAGAAGCTTAATAGAAAGCTAATTGCATTGTGTTGGTTTTTTAGTGTTCTTTGTCATTGTCTTTAAATTCTCCCTAATAAGGTTAATCATTAAGTAAATTCATCCATTTTTAGGTGAGGGAATGGAGTAGGGATTTTTAATGCAAGGTTTATCTCTTAATTGTTCAATGGGGAGTGCACTATGGATTGATAGTACAAGGTTCTTCTCTTAATTGTTCAATTTGTATTGTTGTTGAAAGCTTCTTGAAGATTCTGAATTTATGTATGGCTAGTTTTTACTAGTTCATAAGGTATATAGACATTTTATTTACTATATTGAATTCTAATGTGTATTCAAACTCAAACTTGGTAGTTATAATCTTAGTTGTGTTTATTTTTTATTATGAACGTTTCTAATATAGTGTATAGAATGAATTTGAAAGTATTTGCACAGCTAAAAATTATAAAGAAAAATAAGGTTGAACTCTATTGTGTTTTCAAATTCAAACTTGGTAACCATCCTTTTTGAGCTTATTTTTATTATTATTATGAATGTTCCTAACATAGTGTATAGAATGAATTTAAACGTATATGCACATCTAGAAATTTTGAAAAGAAATAAGGAAGAATGGTAAATATTGAGCTATGAATACTGTTGCCAAGCACAACAAAGGTTTGTCTCGATAGTAAATTTGTTAAGCCATGGAGTATAAGTAGATAGATTACCTAGTGAGGGAAGTTGAGAAGAGTTGGTCATGGTAACTTTTATGATGGAATTAAGTCATGTGGGTTGAGTTATAATTACCCCATGTAAAACCTTAAATTGCAAATTGTAAACATTTATAATGTGGAAACCAAGGCAAGGTACCAAGAGTGAATGTATTGAAGCACTCCGCTAATATTATGGTGTGGATGGTATATTTCTAAGCACCGCCATGATGATATTTCCCTCCAATGTGTTTATGTACCTGAAAGCACATACAAATGAATAACAAGAAATCTAACAAAAAATATTATATCTACCAAATCCCTAGGGGTGTAGACCAATTGGTAATATGGTGCATTGTGAAGACACTCCTTGTGACGTTGTCGGGTTGAAATATTGAACAACATGTGCACCTCTGTAGGGAGTGTGGATACACCAAGGGGTATAATGGTAGCAACACCTAGGGGTATAGTGGTATCAAATGAGAATTAACCCCATGGCATGCAAGTATGATACTTTCTCTAGTTGTTGATTCCCCTAGCAATATTAAAACATGATATCTACAAAATAAATTACCAAGGGGAAGAGAAAATGGAGTGCATGAGTGACTTGACCTTGGCAGTTGTCCTTTGGGGAGTACTACCATTTTCTGCATGGTTTCTTGAAATCTCTTGGACAATATTTGACTTGTGTATATGCAAGTATAGTTATAACATCCTATAGAAGAGAGTGGAACTCGTGTAAGAAAATGCCTCTTCTTTCCATTTTGGATAATTAATCATGATTCATGGATCATTAGTCAATTCTCTCTCTAAAGAAAATTATTTTCCTATGTCATGGGATTTTTCTCTCCTTGATAATGGGAGAAATTATGTGTGAAATCATGGTTGTTACACCCATAATCATGAATCAAAATCATGTGGACTTGTTATTGTTATGATATGTATAAGTTGGGTTATTTTCTACAAAAAATATGATAAAAAGTGATGGTTTTGAGGGAAAAACCATTGTTGGAATTGTCACAAGAGATGAAGAAAACACCATTTGACTTGCAACCTAGCTATTTCTACTTATTAATGCCTTGGGTTTGAGTTGTCTCTTCAATTTTATTCCCATAAGGATGTTATCTTTTTTCTGCAATAAAGTGTATTGGATGGAAGAAGATCTCCAAGGAATTATTTAGCACAGAAAGGGAAGATATATCTCCTTGTGCTATATAAGGAAATTAAAGATAGTGCCATAGATGATTGATAACTAAATGAATGCTTGGAGTGTTATCTAGTAGGTTGTCATAAATGAGATTAGAGCTTCAATATGAGAGTATATCAGGTTTAGATGGTAGAGTAGATTAGATTTGGCTTACATATGAATTCTAATTTTTTTTTTTTATTAGAAGTTGAATTAAGCCTCAAAGATGGTTAAAGAAGCTTGCTACTAGAGATTTATTGCAATGAGGAATCAATGAACACCACAATTTGATTTAGTGTTGAACAACTAAGAAAAGGGATTATTTACTAAGAAAAAAGGTAGAAATACGACAATGCTCATAATTTTTTTCTCAATGAGTCGGGAATCCTTATGATTTGTAAACGAATGAAGTGACCTAGTTGCATAACACCTAACAAAAATGTTAGAATTTTATCATTCAATGTAGAATTATGTTAGGATCTTTAACTCACAAAGTAACAAATATAGCAATCAAATGTTGATGTATTTGTAACTTCGGAATGTATTCACTTATATATCTTATGTCTTGTACCCTGATGTTTATTCCAGGAAGTGTCTATAATGTATTTGAGTCATGTCATACCCCGATGTTCCTATCGGTAGGATCTATAATGTAAAAAAGTCATGTCAAGTCATTATAAGTAACCCTCCTATTGTTCAAGGGTTAAAGTTCCTGCAATTCTGGGGCACTAGGGTTAGTAGACTCTCTTAGAGAAGTCGACCCTAGTGAGTCATTGTCAAGTTGGGAATTAGTATAAATAGAGAGTGAGCCTCTCTATTTATCACACACTCACTCACACTAAGTTGTAGCGCATAGCTGAGGAAGAAGAAGACACTGGGGTTAGGAAGAAAGAGGCTACTCCTGTCGGGAGATCATCTTACTATTTTTGGGTTTTACTTTTGGTGCGGATACTATCTCTCAGGAAGTTGCGGGTTTTTCTCCATTTATGGTTTCTTTGAGGAAAAACACTGTGTTCATTGTCTCTTGTGTTTGACTGTTGTGCTTGTTATTCTCTCAATTAAAATATCCTAATATAATGCTAGCTTAATGTTAAAAATCTAACATGGTATCAGAGCTAACCTGAGAAGAAGACACTGTGCAGCTGTGGGAACTAGGGATTCCTATTTTTTTGATCTCTCTCCACATATTTTCAGCAAAATAAGGTTGGAATAACTCTCCTCCCTAGGGCGCATCTTTATGTTGAAGCAGAATCCAATTCTAAGCTTTTTCAGTTTTGGATCCCATAGTACTACCGAAAATTAGGGCTTTCCACAGAAGTGGAATTTTTCAGTGAACCCAGGACTGAATTGATCTCCTCCTCAAAATCAAAGTTTAGAGATCAATATCAAAGCATTTGGTTGGATAGAAATCCATAAATGCCAAACGCTAATCTGCTCCTGAACCAGCACTGCAGAAATTCAGCTCCAAATCCAGATCCAACATCTTGACCTAGTAAGATCTAAATATTTTGTATTTCCATTTGAGGTTCTTAGTTAAGATGTCTCATCATACCAAGCTTGATGAAAATATTGAGGGAGCTGATAACTTCCGAGCCTAGAAGTATAGGATCTCCCTGGTCCTGGAAGAAAATGAGTTGGACTCCTACATCAATGAGGAGATTCTAGTTCTATAGGGAGATGAGGCTAAGGCCTTACAGAAGAAGAAGTTGGTTATGGCTAAGAGGATTATTGTTGATTCAATCAAGGGTCGCCTCATACCACAGGTGTCCTCCCTAATGACACCTAAAGCTATGTTTGATGCCCTAACCAAATTGTTTGAAGGAAAGAACATAAACCAGAAGATGACCTTGAGAAACCAATTGAAGAATGTGAAGATCCAAAATGCAGAGACCATATAGTCATACTTCACAACGGTCTCCGAGATCAAAGAACAACTTGAAGCAGTAGATGAAGAAATGGAGAATGCACAGATTGTGATGACCACCTTGAATGGCCTCCCTAGGACATGGGACTCTTTCATTCTATGGATCTATGCCAGAAAGAAGTTAGTCAAGTTCAATAGACTATGGGAAGAATGCTCTCAAGAAGAAGCTCGGATAGCAGCTCGAGAAGAAAATATGGGAAGTGAAGATCAAGCTCTCATAGTACAATCCAAGAAAACCAGATCTAGCCACCACAAAGGTAAGTACTCTCATCAAAGTAATAACTTTAGAAAGCCTAGATATAAGTCTAAGTTCATTTGCTATACATGTGATGAAAGAGGACACTTTGCTAGAGATTGTCCTAGAAGCAAAAGTATCTCTCACAAGAAGAAGGGAAAAAAGAGAAGACATCATGCTCATGCTGCCGAGGATGATGAACCTTCCAAAAAGAGAAACAGACAAGAAAATGATGATTCTTCAAGTGATGAAGAATATGTTCTGATTTCCGCTCTCACGGGAACTATCATGCATGGCAGAAATGATTGGCTTATAGACAGTGGTGCTTCCAAGCATATGACAGGATTCAAGGAATCCATTTTGAAATTATTTGAGCATGAATCACCTCGCAAGGTGAAACTGGGAGATGAATACTAGTATCCAATAAAAGGTAGTGGTGAATCCTCATACAAGCTAGACTTTGGAAAGTCTATCAAGCTAAAAGATGTATTGTTTGTACCTGGACTAAAGAAGAACCTCCTCTCCATATCTACATTGGATGAAAAAGGAATGATGGTTGCATTTGTAGATGGCCAAGTCCTCATGTGGCCAAAGGGAAAGTCTTTCGATGATGCAGTAGTGATTTAGGAACAAGAAGGAGGACTATACAAATTGAAGGGCTAACCAGAACAAGCTTTGGTTCATGACTCAGTAGAACCAAATGAGATTTGGCATAGAAGGCTTGCACATGTGCATTACAAAGCACTACCACTTGCAAGCAAAGTTGTTGAAGGTCTCCCAGAAATCTAGACAAAAAATGAAGGTGTATGCAAAGGATGTGCGAAAGGGAAGAACACAAAGAAGACATTTCCAAGTAGCAAGAGCAAGGAAAAAGGAATCTTGGAAATAATCCAATTAGATGTATGCAGTCCAATTTCATCCAATTCACTAAGCGGGTATGTATACTATGTTTCTTTTATTGATGATTTTTCTAGAAAGGCATGGATATACTTTATGAAGAACAAAGATGAAGTATTCAGCAANGCTTTGATCGGGAATCACACAGAAAAGAAGATCAAGACCTTTCGATCAGATAATGGCAGAGAATTCACATCAAATGAATTCAAATAGCTATGCAAAGACTCATGGATTAAGAGGGAGTTATCCACTCCATATAATACACAACAGAATGGATTTGCAGAAAGAAAGAATAGAATGATCATGGAAGCAGCAAGGGCCATGCTTCATGACCAAGATCTTCCCATGCATCTATGGGCAGAAGCTACCAGAACACTGGTGTATGTATAGAACCGTACTCCACATAGAGTACTCGAGAACAAGACTCTTGAAGAAGTCTTCTTCGGCAAGAAACCAGAAGTCAGCCATCTCAGAATATTTGGTTGTCCGTATACATACACATTCCCAAAGAAAAGAGGACAAAGTTAGATCCTTCAGGAAAGAAGGGTATATTTGTGGGATACTCTGAAATCTTGAAGGCTTACATAATATACTTCCCAAGGTTCAAGAATAATGACATTAGCAGAGATGTAACATTTGACGAAGATTCATCCTACATCAAATCCAGGAAGAGACCGGTTGAAGAACTTGAAGAAACAAGAACACCCAAAATTCATGATACAACCATGAACAAAGAAATTCAAGAAGAAGATCGAGAATTAGAAGAACCTCAAGAAATTGTAGATCCACCTTAGGAGAAGAATCCTCATAAGAGGAAACTTGCTTGGGTACGTGAAATTATCCAAGGTGCAGAAGGATATGGAGCTTCAGAAGAAACACACAGAGGAAGAAAAAGAACTAGGTCTTGTTCTAGTTATGTAGCCTTGCTATGTGACATTATTTATAAAGAACCTTCCAACTATGAAGAAGCAACAGAAAGGAAACAATGGAAGGAGGCTATGATCAAAGAGTATGAATCGATCATGAAGAATGATGTTTGGGATGTTGTCCCAAGAAAATAATGAAAGTCCATTGTAACTTCCAAATGGATCTACAAGATCAAGCATGATGCAGATGGAAGCATAGATAAATATAAAGGAATATTTGTGGCTCATGGTTACTCCTAGAAAGAAGGAATAGATTATGAAGAAAATTTTGCACCTGTAGCTAGATACACTTCTATCAGATTAGTACCTACTCTCGCTGCAGTGATGAAATGGAAGATACACCAAATGGATGTCAAGACTACTTTCTTAAATGGTGTAGTAGAAGAGGAAGTGTATGTGGAGAAACCACTTGGTTTTGAGACACATGACAGGGAGTGTCATGTGTGTAGATTGAAGAAATCCCTGCACAGTTTGAAACAGGAACCGAGGACATGGTATGGAAGAATTGATGGATTCCTATCAAGTTTGGGCTTTACCAAGAGTAAAGCAGATTCCAACCTTTACTACAAGGTTGAAGATGGAAATCCAGTGATACTCCTACTGTATGTGGATGATCTGTTTGTAATAGTTGTGGATGGGTTTATTGCTGATATGAAGAGGAATCTTGCTGCTGATTTTGAAATGAAAGACCTGGGTATGATGCACTATTTCTTAGGCATGGAGGTGTGGTAGAATGCAGATGGAATATTCCTTAGACAAGGGAAGTATGCACTAGAGATTTTGAAGAGATTCAAGATGATGGACTGCAAGGCCATAATCACACCTATGGAATCGAACCTAAAGCTGTTGAGTGATGCTTCATCAGAAGCGGTTGATGCTACGATGTATCATCAGATGATTGGGTCCTTAATGTACCTAATGAACACAAGACCAGATATTTGGTTTGGTGTGAACACCTTGAGCCAGTTCCTAACAGATCCGAGACATGTTCACTTGATTCCTGCAAAGCATATTCTGAGATACCTGAAGGGCACAGTTGATTATGGGCTCAAGTATGAGGCAAATTAGAAGATTAACCTAGAGGGTTATGTTGATTCAGATTGGGAAGGCAGTGCCATTGATAGGAAGAGCACTTCAAGATGCTTCTTCAGTATGGGATTAGGTATGCTCTCTTGGTTTAGTAGGAAGCAGTGTTGTGTAGCACTGAGTACAACTGAAGCAGAATATGTCTCAGCTTGTCCAGCTAGTTGCGAGGTAGTGTGGCTGAGAAAGCTACTATTTGATTTATTTGATCTCCAGTTGGATGCTACTTGTATATATTGCAACAAACAGAGTTGTGTGAAGTTATCAGAGAACCCAGTGTTCCATGACAAGTCGAAGCATATCAAGATCAAGTATCACTATATCAGGGATATGGTGTAGAGAGGAGTAGTGAAGCTCCAGTATGTTGCGATGGACGAACATATAGCTAATGTGTTGATGAAGCCATTAGCTAGAGTGAAGTTTGAGTACCTCAGGGAGAAGCTTGGTGTTCTCCAGATTGAGTTTCCCTCCAAGGGGAAATGATGAGACCTAGATCCATTCTGACATGGTGAGAGGATTAGGTTCCTTCCATGGTCAGATGTAAGGGCTGAGACATTTTGTCATGGTGAGAGGATTTGGTTCCTAACATGTCAGATGTGAGTGCTGAGCCATTCTGATGTGACTATAGGATTGGTTCCTACATCATCATATGTAAGGGATGAATGCCATTCTTGGAATGGAGGCACCTGGTGAGTTACTAGGAATACTCAGTCTGGGAATGAGATCCATTTTGATATGACTGTAGGATGTAGTCTTACATGATCAGATGTGAGTGCATATTGGTTATTCTAATGTGATTGAGGGATGTGTTCCCACTTGATCAGATATAAGGTCTAATGCCATTCTATGGGAGAATGGAGGCACCTAGTCAATTACTAGAAATCCTCAATCTGGGACTGAGAGCCCTTTTGATGCGATGTGTTTACACATGGTTGAATGTAAGTGTAGAGCCTTTCTGATAAGATGAGGTTGGATGTAAGTGCTAAGCCATTTTGGTGTGATGTGTTTACACATGGTCATATGTGAGTGCTCTGCCTTTCTGACAAGATGAGGTCGGATGTAAGTGCAAAGACTTTCTAACAAGATGAGGTCTGATGTAAGTGTTGAGCCATTCTAGCGCAATGTGTTTACACATGATAAGATGTGAGTGTTGGGTCTTTCTGACAAGATGAGGTCAGATGTGAGTGCTGGGCATGCCTTTCTGACAAGATGAGGTCAGATGTAAGAGCTAGGCGGGCCATTCTGACTAAGGGTCAGATATAAGTGCTGAAGACCTACATGAAGGGTAGGCCTACAACCAGCATGAAAAAGGGATGGCCCTATAGAAATTCCTGTGATGAGAAGAATCGAGAGATAGCACCATTCTAAGATAGCACTGATTATGATGATGATCCATATCAAGTGATGCTCCAGATGTGATGATGATCCAGATCAAGTGATGATCTAGATTTGGTGATGATACAGTGATGATGATTCAGCAGTGATGATCAAGCAGTCATGATGATCCAGATCCCGTGATGAAGAAGACTTGAAGAAGAATAAGACTTATAAGAAGAATTGAAGACGAAGGTGACTTGAAGACAAAGAAGACGAAGAAGACGAAGAAGACAACTTGAAGACGAAGACAACTTGAATATGAAGATGACGAGATGATCCAGCCAATATAGAGAAGAAGACCATTGCTGATAAATTGTGTCAAGAGAATACCTTCCTAGTTAAGAGGGAGTGTTGATGTATTTGTAACTTCGGAATGTATTCACTTATATATCTTATGTCTTGTACCTCGATGTTTATTCTGAGAAGTGTCGATAATTTATTTGAGTCATGTCATACCCCGATCTTCCTATCGGGAGGATCTATAATGTAAACAAGTCATGTCAAGTCATTGTAAGTAACCCTCCTATTGTTTAAGGGTTAAAGTCCCCACGATTTCTGGGCACTAGGGTTATTAGACTCTCCTAGAGAAGTCAGCCCTAGTGAGTCATTATCAAGTCAGGAATTAGTATAAATAGAGAGTGAGCCTCTCTATTTATCACACACTCATTCACACTCAGTTGTAGCGCATAGGTGAGGAAGAAGAAGACACTGGGGATAGGAAGAAAGAGGCTGCTGCTATCGGGAGATCATCTTATTGTTTTGGGGTTTTACTTTTGGTGCTGATTCTATATCTGAGGAAGTTTCGGGGTTTTCTCCATTTATTGTTTCCCCGATGAAAAATAGTTTGGGCTTTACCAAGAGTAAAGCAGATTCCAACCTTTACTACAAGGTTGAAGATGGCAACCCAGTGATGCTTCTACTATATGTACATGATCTGTTTGTAACAGGTATGGATGGGTTGATTGCTGATACGAAGAGAAATCTTGCTGCCAAGTTCAAGATGAAGGACTTGGGTATGATGCATTATTTTCTAGGTATGGAGGTATGGCAGAGTGCATATGTGATCTTCCTTGGACAAGGGAAGTATGTAGAAGAGATCCTGAAGAGGTTTGGGATGATGGACTGCAAGACTATGGACACACCTATGGCATCGAACCTAAAGCTATTGAGCGATGCTTCATCAAATTCAGTTGATGCTACAATGTATCGTTAGATGATTGGGTCATTGATGTACCTGATGAAGACGAGACCATACATTTTCTTTGTTGTGAACACCTTGAGCTAGTTCTTGACAGATCCAAGAAATGTTCACTTGATTGCTGTAAAACATATTCTAAGGTACCTAAGGGGTACAGTTGATTATGGGCTCAAGTATGATGTGAATCAAAGGATTAACCTGGAGGGTTATGTTGATTCAGATTGGGCAAGCAGTGCCATCAATAGGAAGAGCAATTTAGGGTGTTGCTTCAGTATGGGATCAAGTGTGAGCTCTTGGTTTTGCAAGAAGAAATCCTGTGTGGCACTGAGTACAGCTAAAGCAGAGTATATCACAGCTTGTTCAGCCAGTTGTGAGGCAGTATGGTTGCGGAAGCTACTGTCTGATTTATTTGATCTCCAGATGGATGCTACTTGTATACATTGTGACAACCAGAGTTGCGTAAAGTTGTTAGAGAATCCATTTTTCCATGAAAAGTCGAAGCATATCGAGATCAAGTACCACTATATTAGGGATATGGTGCAGATGGGAGCAGTGAAGCTCCAGTATGTTATGACAGAGGAACAAATAGTTGATGTGTTGACAAATCCATTGGCCAAAGTGAAGTTTGAGTACTTTAGGGAGAAGCTTGGTGTTCTTCAGATCGAGGTTTCCTCCAAGGGAAAGTGATGAGTCCCATAGCCATTTTGACATGGTGAGAGGATTGGTTCCTTCTATGGTCAGATGTAAGGGCTGATCCATTCTGTCATTGTGAGAGGATTTGATTCCTTCCATGTCATATATGAGTGCTGAGATCCATAGCCATTCTGACGAGTAGGTCAGATATAAGGGCTGAACCATTCTGTCATGGTGAGAGGATTGGTTCCTTCCATGACAAATGTGAGTCCTGGCCATTCTGTCGAGTAGGACATATGTAAGGGAAACTGCCATTCTGGGAATGGAGGTACCTAGTCAGTTACTAGGAACACTCATTCTAGGATTGAGAGAGCCATTCTGATGAGTAGGTCAAATGTAAGGGCTGAACCATTATGTCATGGCTAAATGATTAGGTTCCTCCCATGTCAGATGTGAGTGTTGGCCATTCTGTCGAGTAGGACAGATGTAAGGGAAACTGGCACTCTCCGGGAGAGTGGAGGAACCTGGTCCGTTACCAGGTAGCTCAATCTGGGACTGGGGGCCATTCTAACGAGGGTGTAGGATTTTATTCCTACCAGGTCAGATGTGAGTGCATGCCCTTCTGAGGAGGGTGTAGGATTTGGTTCCTACCAGGTCAGATGTAAGTGCAGAGCCTTTCCATCATTATGAGCAGGATGCGATTCCAGCCTGGATGAAAGGATGGAAATATTTCATCACTTTGAGTAGGATGTGTTCTTTCTTGGATGGATGTAAGTGCAGAAATCTTCTATCACTGTGAGCAGGATGCAATTCCAGCCTGGATGAAAGTATGGAAATCTTTCATCACTGTGAGTAGGATGTGTTCCCTCCTGGATAGAAGTATGGAAATCTTCCATCATTGTGAGCAAGATGTGATTCATGTATGGATGAAAGTATGAAGTTCTTTCACCACTGTGAGCAGGATGTGTTCCCACCTAGATGGAAGAGAGTACTATGCCTTTCTGATGAGTAGGTCAGATACAAGTGCTGAAGCCTTTTCACAGATGATAGTGATGTTCTGTAATTCTGGTGAATGTGACTGTTGGGCCTTTCTGATGTGATTGTAGTTTTCTACATGATCAGATGTGAGTGTTGGGCATGCCTTTCTCATGAGTAGGTCAGATGTAAGTGCTAGGCGAAGACCTACATGATGGCTAGGCCTAAAACCAACATGAAAGAAGGCTGGCTCTGTCGAACTTCCTATGACGAGAAGAATCATGAGATAGCACATATGATGATGACCATATGAGATCCAGATCGAGCTATGATCCAGATCTAGTTATGATGACTCCAAGAGATCCAGATCGAGTGATGATCCAGATCCAGCAGTGATGATCCAGATCGAGTGATGATCAAGATCCAACCATGATGATCCAAATCGAGAGATGATCCAGATCTAGTGATGATATCCCATGATGATCCAGATCAAGAGATGATCCAGATCTAGTGATGATGTCCCATGATGATCCAGATTGAGAGATGATCCAGATTTGAAGAATGAAGATGACTTGAAGATGAAGATGACTTGAAGACTCAGAAGACTTGAGATGCAGATGGCGAGATGATCCAGTTGATACAGAAGAAGACCAGTGCTGCAAATTATGTCAAAAGAATAACTTCCTACTTAAGAGGGAGTGTTGATGTATTTGTAACTTCAGAATGTATTCATCTATTTATCTTATGTATTGTAACCTGATGTTTATTCCGGGATGTATCTAGTATATAATTGAGTCATGTTTTCATGCCCTGATGTTCCAATCGGGAGAATCAATAATGTAAACAAGTCATGTCAAGTCATAGTGGGCAGCCCTCCGATTGTCTAAGGGTTAAAGTCCCTGCAGTTTCGGGGCACTAGGGTTATTAGACTCTCCAACTAGAGGTCGGCCCTAATAGGGTTTTATTCATGTCGGGATTAGTATAAATAGAGAGCTGGAGTCTCTATTTAGTACACATCACTCACACACTCAAGTGTAGCGCATACTTGAGGAAGGAAAAGACACTGGGCTAGACAAGAAGAAGATTACTGCTGTCGGGAGTGCATCTTACTATTTTGGGGTTTTACCTTTTGTGCTGATTCTATCTCTAAGGAAGTTGTGGGGTTTTATCCATTTATGGTTTCCCTGATGAAAAAAATTGTGTTCATTGTCTCTTATGTTTGGTTGCTGTACTTGTTGTTCTCTTAGTAAAGATCCTAACATAATGCTAGCTTGAATGTTGAAAAACTAACACTGTTATTGCTCCGCGAACCTGTTTTCTAACATATATGGCAATTTCATGTGCGATTAAAAAGAATTTTGTAAATATTTAATCTTATATCATGAATTATATGCATATCATGTATGCGTAATAGATAGTGTAGGTACATGAAAATAAAAAAGTAATTCTTTGTTAATAAAATGAGCTCTAAAGGAGTTGTTATGGAAAGGAAACAATAGGTTGTTGAAAAGAAATTATGGATTATTTTCTTTCTGAATTTTACTGATAAGGTGTATTTACATGTTTTATGATAAAATTATGGAAATAAATTGCATTTCTTGTGTAATTACAGGTTTGAAAAGAAAAGAGTCTTGAAGACATTCAAGCAGACATGTCAAAGAAAACAAGGAAAAGTTGGAAAATGTAGTTTAAAAAAAATGAAAGATGAAAACATGGTTTTGAAGGATACGGACATCGAGGATGGTGTTATTCTTAATGGGAGGAGGGTGTAATATCCCACTTATTTTACTCTATACTTGTAACTGAAAGTGTAATTGTATACCCTCTCGTGGTAAGGAGCTCAATGAAGAGGCTCCATTGGTAAAACTCTGTAAGTATAATTGAGAATTCCTAAGTTGTATTGCCAATTATATACTTAGGATACTGCAAAGTCGATGTGACTAAAATGATAGAGGCTTGGAATCCACTATGGGGATAATTTGAATGGTTGGGTAGCCATGAGTCGATGACAGGTGTCATCTTGATTACATACACACATGACAAGAAAAGTGAATTGTGATGGAACTTAAGTTTATAAGTGACGTATAAATTATTATTAAAGTTTAGTCCTAGTTAACGACACTAAATAAATCACTAGTCGTTGTAGGGAAAAAAACAAGCTAATATGAGCTAACTAGTAGCATAAGGCTAACCAAGGCCAAGTCCTTACTAGGGACGACTAGGCATAAAGGATGTGAATGTTGCATTGGATTGTTTGGTTAGTTGTTATGCTAACTTGGAATATGTATGTAAAAGCATGTAACTATGAATACTGAAATGGTCCAAGTAGGACTGTGTAAGGAACATTGAAGGGGCTATGATTCCACCAAATGAGAAGTGTAAAGAGGGTATAAGGGAGGCCAAATACTTGATACCATGAGAACTCACCCAATGCTACCATTTTCCTTGAATAAGATATTTATTTCCTTGTTGATTGATTAACCTAATCATTAAATGCAAGTGGGAGAGATTGATGGGAAATTGTCTCAAAGAGTTATGGAAGTATGTGGGAGGTCACAGTGTTTTCAACCATCCTTCCATCCTCTTTCCGATACTGTGCGGAATTCACCTAATTTATTGTGAACACATTCATTCATTCGTTGATTCTTTCCATGGAATCCATTCGTTCTTCCATCTATGTACTAGTTCAGTTGTTGAGAATTCAAGGTGCATCCATTTAGGAGGCATGGGAGGACGCAAATATCTATGCTTTATTGGGCATGACTCTGAGCTACTGTAGAAATATAATTGGTTTCTCAATGCAAGAGAATCTTGTATCTATTCCTTCACCCTGATGGACTCATGTCTTGACACATGGGTGGCCTCTGAAGGTAAAATAATGTAGGTGAGAAAAGTTCCTACAGTTGGGTGGAAAAGCACCCTTACATAGTCAATTGCTTGGATCTATGTTTTTCAGCTAATTACCCTTATTTATTTTAATACGAAGTGTATTTCCTAGATGCATGTGTGTACTTATGATTATATTTCCATGAGTTGTGTATGTGGAGAAGTTACATCCTTTTTGTGTATGTTTATTGGCGTCTGCACGTATTTTGTAAGTTTCGTGAAGTCATGAAATGGATATCATAAGTGTGTATTCATGCATTAGTCGCATGCTTGAATTGGATAAGTGTTAAGTTGCCAAATCAGAAGAATTATGTAGAGTTCCATGGCCAAAATTGTAGTGCAAATGCCGAAGGCCATAGGGAGGGTTCTTGTTGAAGAATTTCGTTAGTAGAGTTTTTATTGCCAAATTACCAAAGTGTCGATGTTTTGATTCTAATATCAGCATCAGAAGGGTCATTGGATGGTTTTATTTCCTCCTTGTTGACTTCCAAGATCCAATTTATGTATGTTGGGGTGGGCCAATCGAAGTCGTTTTCATTGAAGAGTAGTTATGTAGTTCTGACTTCCGACTCTTGAAGTCAGAAAAATCAGAGTTGGAAAGTCAGGGGTGATTTCATTGGAAATCTTGTTTGTGGTTTCAAATTCAAAGAATCGATGTCAAAAGCATTGGAGTCGACAAGTTGGGAAGTTAATAGTGAGGAATTTTTTATGGGTTCTTATTTCTAACTTCTGATATTGAAAATATCGGAGTTCACAACTTGGGGAGATATTCATGAAGGAATTGTTATGTGTTTTAACTTTCGACTCCTGGCATCGAAAATGTCATAGTTGACAAGACAATATGGGTTCATTGAAATATAATTTTGTGGTTCTCACTTCCAACTCTCGATATCAAAACATTGAAGTTGGAAAGTCAGGAAGGTTTGGGGAAGAACCTATTTTGTTGTTTCGAATTCCGAATACCGACGTACGGAAGGGGGAGGTTAAAGTTGGTGAGTTGGAGATTAACTGTTGGATTTTTTTTTGCAATTCAACTTTCGACTCCCAACATACAAAGTATAGTAGTAAAAGTTGAGAAGTCAAAAATGGTTCGTTAATGGGCCACTTTTACGATTCAAATTTTTATTTTTCGATTTCCAATGTTGTAACAGTCAAAGAGGTTTGGAAAAGTTGAAACAATGGGAATTTGATACTCGGGATGTATTATGACCATCAGATTTAGTTATTAAGACAAGTTAATGATCGATTCATCAATTTTAATGAATGATTAGGAAATCTAGCCTATGGATGTCTACGTTTCTGTATTGTTGGCATCAATTGGGCAATTTGGAAGTCAAGATTTGGATCATGTTCCCTTTTGAAGGTTAGATTGAGGATTGGGAACTTGATAGAGTGGGTTTTGAGCTAGAAAAATTGAAATCAAAATGGTTCCCTGTCACCTTAAAAGGTGACCGAGGTGAACAAGACGGGACACATAATATCACGAGGAATGGTTATCTGATTCTAGTGCTTCAGATCACATGTGTCCACATAGGAATTATTTTCTTCTTACCAAGCTATTGATAATGATATTGTTCTTATGGGAAACAATGCTTTTATAATATTGTTGGGATTGGGAGCATTCATATTAAAATGTTTGATGGTAAGGATGTTAATAGATGTAAGACATGTATGAAAACTCAAAAAAAGAAATCATGGGAGTTTTGTATTCTCTAGGTTAAAAGATTATTTGTGCAGGTGTCAAAAAATTGAAGGTGTTGAAGGGAATTTTTGTGTTAGAGAAGGCTAGAAAAATTAGGAACCTTTACAAGATGGAAGGGAGCACAAAAATAAATGATTTTTTGATGTATCTAAGAAATAAAATGAGTCTTATCATTTATGGTGTTGAGAATTGAGCCATATGAGTGATAAAAGATAAGTTACTACCAAATTTAAAATCTTAAAAATTGAATTTTTCCAAGTAAGCATCGTGCTTTTGGGAATCCATGTAGACATAAGTCTAAAACATGTAGTCATAAGAGTAAGGGTATCCTCGATTATAGTGATTCAAATGTTTGGGGGACATCCCCTACAGTTTCTTTTAGACAATCATCATAATTTGTGAAATTTATAAATGATTGCTCTAGAAGCACATGGATCTATGTTCTCAAAAGGAAGGATCATCTGTTTAATGTATTTAAGCAATTAATATGTTTGGTTGAAAAGAGACTTGGATGACCAATCAAGTGATTAATAATAAATAATGGAGGTGAGTTCACATCTTTGGAATTTGAAAATTATTGCAAGGAAGTTGGGATCAAAAGGCATAAAACAACAATTCGCTATCTAGTAAATTGGACACCATATGTTGCAATAGACTATAAGATCCTTAAAAGATATGAGCAAGTCATTCTTGTAACTAATCAATTTTTGGTTTTAATGCTTATGCTCTTATTACTAAAAATCAACATTCTAAGTTGGACCTCAAATCAAAGTTCAATATATATTTACCGGTTTTGGTGATGGAGTTGAGAGATGTAGATTGTGAGATCCTACAACCCACAAAATCATCAATACCAAATATTTCTTGAAGCAAGCGCATAGAAAATGGTACAAGAAATTTGATTCCTTCATGCTGAGCCAAAATTTTACAAGAAGTGACTATGACTAGTGTTTCCTTCAAAATTTTGAAAAATGGTTTATCCATTATCTTGGTGCTATATGTGAACAATATGCTTGTAGCAAGCAAATAATGGTTGAGATCAATATGTTAACGGCTTGGTTGACAATGATAATTGATATGAAGGATCTAGGAGAAAGAAAACAAATATTGGGAATAGAAATAAATAGAGACATGAAAGATAGTAAGTTGTGATTATTACAACAAAAGTGTGTGCAAAAAGTACTCATGAAAGTCGTTATGAAAAAGTAAAACTAGTAAATGATCCCTTTTCCTTTTTGCTCTAAGATTTCTTCAAGTTTATATCCTAGTAAAAAAGAATACAAAGATTATGTCTCATGTACCATATGCTAGCACATTAGGAACTTTAATATATGTGATGGTATGTACAAAACTAGATATTTCACATTTAGTTGGTGTTGTTAGTAGATACATGAAAAATCTAGGTAAAGAGCATTGGGAAAGAATGAAATTGGTGCTTTATTATCTTAGAGACACAAGTGGTTATTGTATCACATCTAATTGTTTCAATGATTCACTTTGCGGATATGGTTATTCATATTTTGTAGGGGGCTTGGAGAAAAGGAGATCTATAGGTTATGTTTTTACTCTTGCACATGGACCTAATATCAAATATTCAAGAAACATTGGCTATATCCACTATGGAAGTTGAATATATAGTTGTCTCAAATGCATGCAATGAGGCGATTTGGTTAAAGGTTTTATTGGGTGAGTTTGGAAAAGTGAAGAACAAGGTAAATGTATTATGTGATCATCAAAGTGGTATCTTATCATAGTAAGACTAACCATATTGCTATAAAATACTATTTTGTAAGATAGGTTATTGATGGAGGTGGAGTAGTTCTTGATACACACCATACTCAAGAAAATTGAGCACATATATTTACAAAGCCATTACTATTAGAGAAGTTCTAGTGGTGTTTGGCATCCCTTGTCTTATAGATAATGCGGTGCATAGGCTTATGTGAGGTATTCGGTAAAAAATTTTATAGTTAAAAACAAATTAATCTAGATGGTTCATGTAATGGTGGTACTTATGTTGAAGTTATTATATATTAATGTATTGAGCAGAGGCATTGAAATATAATTCTATGTAAGTTGTGGTGTGGGTGATTGTAACCTTTACCTATAAGAAGAATACAAACACCTTTTCATGTGGATATTTCCTTCACTATCTGTTTCTTAGATAGCCATTATGTTGTCATGTTTAATAGAGACAAATATTATTTGTAAGCTCATGTTTTTCACAACACGAATCACTGCATAAGAAGCCTTTTCCCAAGCATTTCTATCCTCCAAGCTCCTTAAACATTTGATGTGCAGGTATCTCATGTTTTTCACAACATCAATCACTACATGATAATCCTTTTCCCAAACTTTGGGTCAACATTTATATGCCCCAAGCTACTTACACATCTCATGTGCAGGTGGCTACAGCTTCAAGACTTGTTTGAGAGCTTGCACAACAACGTCTTCAAGCTCTAAGTTATTTATTTTAAAATTTAATTATGATATGTTGCCTATTGAGTGACATGAGGTTGTCTTGTTTGAGACAGGGCCTTCATTGATGCTTTAGCGATTGAACATACTATGTTGTAATATCGTCAGATGATTCGGTCCTTGATGTACCTGACGAACACGAGACCTGATATTTTCTTTGCTATGAACACCTTGAGCGAGCTATTGATAGATACGAGACATGTTCACTTGATTCCTGCAAAGCATATTCTGAGATCAGGTCATCTTCATATTCAATTCATCTTCATCTGGATTTGGATAATCATTCGATCTAGATCATCATCACTGGATCTAGATCATCGCTCGATCTGGATAATATTTGTTAGATCAACATCACTAGATATGGATAATCACTTGATCTAGATCATCACTGCTGGATCATCATCAATGGATCTGGATCATCACTCGATCTAGATCATCATCACTAGATCTGCATCATTACTCAACCTAGATCATCACTTGGTCAACATGACTGGTGCTATCTCAAGATTCTTCTTGTCACAGGAAGTTCTACAGATCCAACCCTTTTTCATGCTAGTTGTGGGACTAGCCTCCATGTAGTTCTTCTTCACCGCTTATATCTGACCCTAAGTCAGAATGGCTTGCCCAACACTTACATCTGATCTTGACTCATCAGAAAGGCATTCCTAGTACTCACATCTGACCATTAGAGGCACACATCTAGCATCATGTTAGAATGGCCCAGCCCTCACATCTGACCATGGAATGAACTTAATTCTCTCACCATGTTAGAATGGACCAGCCCTTACATATTACCATGGAAGGAACTTAATCCTCTCACCATGTCAAAATGGCACAGCCCTTACATCTGACCATGGAAGGAACTTAATCCTCTCACCATGTCAAAATGGCACAACCCTTACATCTGACCATGGAAGGAACTTAATCCTCTCACCATGTCAGAATGGCACAAACCTTACATCTGACCTTGACTCATCAGAAAGGCTCTCAGTCCCACACTGAGGGTTCCTGGTAATTGACCAGGTGCCTCCATTTAGAGAATGGCCACAACCCTTATATATGATCAAGTGGGAACATATCCCTTAATCAGATCAGAATGGCCCTGCACTTATATCTGATCATGTGAGACTACATCCCATAGTCATATCAGAATGGCCCTCAGTCCTAGACTGAGTATTCCTGGTAATTGATCAGCTACCTCCATTCAGAGAATGGCAACAACCCTTATATCTGATCATGTAGGAACCAATCCTACAGTCATATCAGAATGGCTTAGCACTCATATCTGACATGGAAGAAACCAATCCGTTCACCATGACATAATGGCTCAGCCCTTATATCTGACCATTGAAGGAACCTAATCCTCTCACCATGTCAGAATGGCTCATGAACTCATGACTTCCCCTTGGAGGGAACCTCGATCTGGAGAACACCAAGCTTCTCCCTGAAGTACTCAAACTTCACTCTGGCCAATGCCTTCATTAACACATCAGCTATCTGTTCGTTTGCTGTAACATACTGGAGCTTCACTGCTCCTCTCTGCACCATATCCTTGATATAGTGATACTTGATCTTAATATGCTTCGAATTGTCATGGGACACTGGGTTCTCCATCAACTTCACACAACTCTGGTTGTCGCAGTATATACAAGTAGAATCTAACTTAAGATCAAATAAATCATACAGTAGCTTCCTCAGCCATACTGAACAAGCTACGACATACTCTGCTTCAGCTGTACTCAGTGCCACACAGAATTGCTTCTTGCTAAACCAAGAGATCACACCTGATCCCATACTAAAGCAACACCCTAAAGTGCTCTTCCTATCAATGGAACTGCCTGCCCAATCTAAATAAACATTACCCTCCAGGTTAATATTCTGACTCGCCTCATACTTGAGCCCATAATTAACTATACCCTTCAGGTACCTCAGAATATGCTTTGTAGCAATCAAGTGAACATGTCTCGGATCTATCAATAACTCGCTCAAGGTGTTCATAGCAAAGAAAATATCTAGTCATGTGTTCGTCAGGTACATCAAGGACCGAATCATCTGACGATACATCATAGCATCAACCGCTTCTGATGAAGTATCACTCAATAGCTTCAGGTTTGATTCCATAGGTGTGGTCATGACCTTATAGTCCATCATCCCAAATCTCTTCAAGATCTCTACCATATATTTCCCTTGCCCCAGGGAAATTCCCTCTACATTCTGCCACACCTCCATGCCTAGAAAATAATGCATCATACCCAAGTCCTTGATTTAAAACTCAGCAACAAACTTCTTCTTCGTATCATCAATCAACCCAGCCATACCTATTACAAACAAATCATCTACATACAGTAGGAGCATCACTGGGTTTCCATCTTCAACCTTGTAGTAAAGGTTGGAATCTGCTTTACTCTTTGTAAAGCCCAAACTGGATAGAAAGTTGTCAATTCTAGTGTACCATGTCCTGGGTGCCTGTTTCAAACCATACATGGATTTCTTTAATCTACACACATGAGACTCCCTGTCATGTGTCTCAAAATTGAGTGGCTTTTCCACATATACTTCCTCTTCCACTACACCATTCAAGAAGGAAATCTTGACATCCATTTGGTGTATCTTCCATTTCATACTATAGCCATAGCAAGTACTGATATGATGGAACATTAGAGGAATTTTGGGGTCGAAAATGGGTCTCCTAAGGAAAATAATAAAATAATAGTTAAAATAATAAAATAATATTGATTAATTTTGGAGGAAAAAAGAAAAAAACTACTTTTTGTGTTTGTATTTTCGACATATCTCCCTGTGTTTTTACTCAAATTTCGATCGAGAGAGCTCGTTGGATGTGGAATTTGATTCCGCATCCAACGAGTACCCACACTACATACTTTTGACGGACCCCTCTACCCAAAAAGAATAAATACCTAAAAAAGCATGATGATGATGTCATCATCACATTTTTTAAGGTATTTCTTGTTTTTGGGGTAGCGGGGTCCATCAAAAGTATGCACTGTGGGTACTCCTTGGATGCAGAATCAAATCCCGCATCCAATGAGCTCTCCCGATCTAAATTTGAGTAAAAACACAATGAGATATGTCAAAAATATGAACAAAAAAAGTAGTTTTTTTTAATGACAAATATGTCAATTCAACCATTATGGTTGACTTATTTTATTGAAATTCTATTGGTTGTTGAATTCCAACTCACAAAAACTTATTTTCGCACGTTTTCTTATAAGGCCCATTTTAGACCCCAAATTTCCTCTAATGGTGTATCTGGCTACAGGTGCAAAATTTTCTTCATAATCTATTCCTTCTTTTTGGGAGAAGCCATGAGCCACAAATCTTGCTTTATATTTTTCTATGTTGCCATCTGCAACATGCTTGATCTTGTAGATCCATTTGGAAGTTACAAGAGAATTCCCTTCTGGTCTTGGGACAACATCCCAAACATCATTCTTCATGATCGATTGATACTCTTCAATCATAGAATCCTTGCATTTTTTCCTTTCTATTGCTTCTTCATAGTTAGAAGGTTCTTTATTGATGAAATCACATAATAAGGCTACATACCCTGAGTAGGACCTGGTCCTCTTTCTTTCTCTGTGATTCTCTTCTGGAGCCCCATATATTTCTACACCTTGAATAACTTCTCGTACCCAAGTAGGTTTCCTCTTATGAGGATTCTTCTCCTGAGGTGGTATTGCTGCCGCAACTGTTCTCCCCAAATTTATTTTATTTAAATTCTGGGCCCCTCCTCATCATTTTTGCTTGGTTTGATTGTTAAATTCTTGAGCCTCGCGGGCTTGTCTTCTTTTCGTTTCACTTTGAAGATGGATGACAACCAGTTTATTTATGCCTTGTTCAGTTTCGGTTTGAGTCGTGGATGTTTGGTTTACTGGTCGAAAAAAAGAAAATATTTGTTCTTCAGAGTTGCCTTTTCGGAGAAAGAACGAACCTAGCTGTGCCCGATCCTTAAAACTGTTTGAACACTTGAATTTTTCTTGCGATCGGGCCTCTTTTTAATCTCAGATCGGAAGCTGTGAGTTTTCTGTTCCGCCGTTGTTGCGGCTCTCAGATCGTTTTAGCGTCCGAATCTCTAAATCTCCTTGACGTCCGATTCATGTTAACCTTAAGCCGCTGGCCCGTAGCCCTGACTCATCCACCGTTTCGGCTGGGAGTTTCTTTTAACTTCTGATTCTAATGTCTGCCGACGTCCGACTTAGCCTCCTCCTGCCCTCGTCACTTGCCTTAAGCCTTTGTCTCGTCCGCCGTTTTGGCTGGGAGATCCTTTCATCTTCCGACGTACTATCCTTCCGACGTCCGATTAATGATGTTCCGTCCTGTGGAGTGGTATACCTGTTCGATGTAAGTATTGTTGAGCCTCCAGTAAGTTTCCTGCCATGGTCGAGGTAGTGGTATCGGCTCCTGGTGATTTCCTTGCGGGTTGGTTGTTTCATGAGTAGATCTGACTATTTTGTTTTATAACGAAATCCCAGTGGATGATGCTTGTCGATCAATTGTAGGTGAGCGATCAAAATGCCACGGTGTGGAGGAAGACAGACTGTTTAATAGCAAACGCGGAGTTTTGAAAGTCCCGGCAGTTACCCAACCAATCATGAATGTGCGTTGAAAGATGGGGGACCGGAAACGTTTGGGAAACGAAAAAGACACACGTCTGGGGGAGCCCGAAGGGTCGGCTATAGCAGTTTAAAGAGTTGAAAGTAGGAAGGAGAAAGGGCTTTTTCCTGGGAAAATTTTGTAAATGTTTGCTTGTAGGAGGAACTACTTCGTTTTGCACAGGAAACTGCAATTTTACCTATCGGAGAGAGTAAAAATGGGATGTATCAATGCTATTCAATGAATTATGTTGAAGAGGGACTATTTCGTTTTCAGCTGTGTTCATGTACTGTGAGAATATTTGATTCCCTAAACCTATGTTCTTGTTAAATGATCTTCGGTATCTTTTAGGATATTTTCCACTATGAGTAATAGATGATGTGTTTTTTATAAAGCAATTGTCTATCTGGTTGTTTCAATATCTATAATCGCTCATGTGTTTTTGAAAGGAGTATCAGCTAACTGTAACTCTTCGTAGTGCATGTGCTAAGTGTATTACTCACCAGAAATGACAAGTCTTGCTCCCTAGGGATAGATTAGATTAGTTAGTTTCTTTCTTATTGTATCTGATTTGGTTGCTGGCGAGCATAAGACGAGAGGTAAGAACCTGTGCATCACGTTGTGACCGCTCCCTACATCTTGATCGCCCTGCATTTAGTTAGGCACTTGCATTTCATTTCTTAAAGTCAAAATACAAAAAACTCGGTGGACCGGGTCGCAACCGGTAAACCCTTTGTTTTGTTACCTTGACCTACGGTAGCCAGACCGCAAACCGGACGGATTCCCTATACCAAACAGTCAACAGGCTAGTTGGGAACGTTGATTGGGGAGAATCCCTTACTGTTGCCGCCTGCGATATTCCAGGCCTCAACAGTTTTGGCGCTAGAAGGAGGGCCACAAGTGCATGGCTGGCCGCGGAAACTTGTTTTCCCAAGATTTTTCCACCGGTGACAGTTCTGAAATAAGTGGGTTCCATAATTCAATCCTGGAAGAAAACAGAGAATATCTATACCCTTTTTGCAACGAAATTGTTAATGACCTAAGAAGACATACCCATGCTTATGTAAAGAATATTGGAGGATTGCCAATTGTTCCCGAGTTTCCTAGAAGAGAGTACAAGAAGAAAGACCGTCCTCTAGTAGAAGACTCAGTGCTAGTTGGAGACCTGGAAGAACTTGTAGAGACAGCTTTGCAGGAGGTTGAATTACCTTTGAACCAGGTAGGCTCAGATTCCCCTTACAGTTCTTCATCTCACACCCCTATTGGTTCACCTCCTCACTCTCCACCTCAACTCATGGCCGGTGTTAACGCCAACCAACCTCCTCCCAATCCACCAAATCCACCACCTGCATGGAAAGCCAGGTCACCCCTAAACCTGACTCCTCCTTTGCATGACCTACCTCAGGCCTTTGAGAAGTTATTGCCTAAGTTCGATACAAATGAGAAGATGTTAGTGGATGATCATTTGCAGAGTTTTTACTTGGAAATAGAAGGATTGAGAGCTGGGGAACATGAAGATGTGGTGTGCAGACTTTTCTTGCATACCCTCAAAGGGACTGCTGCATCTTGGTACTTTGGGTTTCCTGCTAATTCTATCCCAGATCGAGATACCTTCGAGATAATGTTCAGAAGTAAGTATGCGGTCCAAAAGACTCATGCTTCCCTCATGAAGGGTCTGTGTGCATTGAAGAAAGAGAAAAAATAAAAAGTGCACAACTTTACACAAAGGTTTGCAGCATATCTAAAAAAAATTTCCGAAACAGATAAGCCTTTAGACAAAGTACTTATTGAATACTATACTTCAGCTTTGGGTCCTGATTTGGCCATGTTTGAAAAGGGTAGGGCCAAGCCTACCCTGACAAATACCTATGAAGAAGCAGAGGTGGTGGAAGCGGAAAGAGAGAGTATTGAGGACTATCCAGAACAATCAGGAGAAAGAGGCGCAGGAAGGAAGACCTTATTGTTCGCTAAGCCTAAGGAAGAAAAGTCACCAGACCTGGAGAATATGGCCAAAATGATGCAAAAGCTATCTAATAAGATCATAGACTTGGAGAAGGAAAAGGAAGCCCAAAAATTCTATAGGCCATATTATAAGAAGAGGGAGGAAAATAATCAGCCCCAACCTCCTCCTCAAAAAACTGCATCCATGAATCTGACGGATATAGGAATGGAAAATTTCTACACATTTCATCAACAACCTCATTCCGAAAGGAACTGTCCACAATGGATAAATTCAATGACGTTAGTTATGAATCAGATGTTGGATTCGAGATTAACGGAAGAAGATGATGATGAAAGGAGAGAAAGTGCTGCTTCTATTTCTACAAAAGAACAGGAAGAAGAGACTATGGCATTATGGAGTTCTGTCTCCTTACTCGATGCAGAATAAGATATAACTAGAAAACACAAAGATATCAGGGAGGCTAACGTGACAACTAGAAGTCAAGGGATGGTTAGCAATGACAGTATTTTACTCCCAAAGATCAGAAGGCTGCAAAGAAATATCAGGAAGAAATTTCAAGATAAATCCGTGGCTGATGAGAGTCCAGAATTCACTATTACTAGCCAAGATCCTAAGCAGAGCAGAATGATGCCTGAACTAAACAAAGAAAAGGTGAATGCTGATCAATCTCAGTCCATTAAACAACAAATTGAGTATGACGTTGTTGAAGATTTAAAGAAGATAAAGGAAAACGTCCCGCTGTTTGAAATGTGCAAAGTACCTCAACAAAAAGAAAGGTTGTTGAAAGCACTGGAAACATCAGAAGAGGAGCGGCCCACTGACAATCAACCTCTGGATGAAGAAGAAATTGGAGAAGCTAGCACCGCAGGTAAGTCTAAAACTAAACATCCACCTTTCCTCCTGAAGTTTGAAATTTTTAATCATAACGTTCACAATTGTCTGGTAGACTCAGGGGCGTCTATTAATGTCATGCCCGTATTAGTATGTAAGAAAATAAATGGGCAGCATAAGCCAACCACGTGGGGGGTGGTGGAATTGGATAGGACAAACGTTAAGTTAATTGGTGAGATGGAAGACGTTCTAATCTGTCTGGAATCAAATGACAAAGTATGCCAAGTTATTAACATCGTGGTGGCTGATATACCAGACGCTTACGGCCTGGTCCTGAGCAGAGATTGGTCAGCTAAATTGAATGGATATTTCGCCTTAGATTGGTCGCACCTGTGGTTTCCGTACAAAGGAAGTCCCAATCAGATTAAGGTTTTGAGAGAACCTCACATGAAGTACAATGTTACCCAACTGGATGAGAACAATATACCAGTCAAACCTGTGTTGGGAAACTATTTTCTCGAACTGGAACCAGGGAACTATCAAGTAGAGGAGGCCAATGACACATCTAACACCCATCCTAATCTCCTTCGATTTTCTCAGGCTGATGAGATTGATTGTAAAATAGTAGATTTAGCAGTAGGTGCAGATTCACATTCAGTAGGTAATGATTTTTGGACTTTATTTTTTGATGGCTCGAAGAATTTAGAAGGATCAGGAGCTGGCTGTGTCCTTGTTGATCCACAAAAGAATAAATATTTCCTGTCATGTAGATTAGAGTTTGAATGTACTAACAATACAACTGAATATGAAGCACTGGTGCAAGGACTCAAGAAAGCGATTGAATTGAAGGTAAGTAATTTGAAAGTTTTTGGGGATTCTGAAATTATTGTAAAACAAATTCGGAATCAAATCCACTGCATTTATCCGCATTTGAAAGCTTACTAGAATGAGGTATGGGAACTACTTAAATGTTTTAATGCATTTAATATTATTTCAATTCCCAGAATAAAAAACACAGCTGCTGATCTATTGGCCACATCAGCTGCTAGACTCGTGCCTACTAATAATCGTTGTTCTATCGAACTTCTTTTCAGGCCTTCTGTACCGGATATGATCACCAACTTGCGGGTATTTGATGATGATAAGCAGATAATAGAATGCTTGACAAATGAAGAGGTGTTTAAAGGAGCAATCATAGATGATGAAGAGCATCAGGCTGAGATGAAATACGATAATTTCATCCAAAGGGGTCAGAACGTTAGAAAAGATGTTTGACTTGAATGAAAAGTTCAGGAGACCCGCCAATGTAAAGACTCATAGCTCTACCCTGCAGTTCGAGCTAATTAATTTGGGGAATGAGGCGAAACCTAAATTTGTAAATCTCCATAAATGTTGCTCATAGGCCGAAAGGGGAAGGTTCATTAGTCTGTTTAAATAGTATAAGGACGTATTCACGTGGACGTATAAAGAGTTGAAAACCTATGACACCAGCATCATCAAGCATATCGTCCCTATTAAAGCAGGCGTCAAGCCATATCAGCAGCCGTTGAGGAAGATGCACCCAAAGTTGGAACCACTAATTTAGAGAGAAGTGAATAAATTGTTAGATGCTAGGATTATTTTTAAAGTCAGGCACTCTGAGTGGGTGTCAAATTTGGTGCCGGTCAGAAAAAAGTCAGGAGAAATTAGACTGTGCATGGACTTCAGAAACTTAAATCGCGCCTCATATAGAGACAAGTATCTAGTGCCTCCCATGGAGAAATTGCTACAGATGGTTTCTGGTTCTGAATTGTTTTCATTGTTAGACGGGTTCTCTGGCTACAACCAGGTGTTAGTAGCTGAGGAAGATAGATTGAAGACAACGTTCAGAACTAAATGGGGAACTTTTGCCTATAGAAGGATGCCCTTTGGACTGATTAACGCTGGAGCCACGTTCCAGAGAGCTATGGACATAGCTTTCCACGGACTGATTGGACGAAGTGTCATGGTATACCTGGATGATATCACAATATTATTGAAGAAAAGAGGGGAGCACGCATTCCACCTAAAGCAAATTTTCGAACGCCGTCGAAAATATGGTATTTCCCTCAATCCTAAGAAGTGCGTATTCGCGGTCAGAGAAGGTAAGTTACTGGGACATATAGTTTCAAAGAGAGGTATATCTATAGACCCAGAAAGAATTAAAGCCATTAAACAAATCCCTATGCCCCATAATAAAAAGGGAATGCAATCCTTCATGGGAACAATAAATTTCGTATGTAGGTTTGTACCTGGCTTTGCCCAGACTGTTAAGCCACTGCAGCAGATGGTAAAGCAAAATGCACAATTTAAGTGGAATGAAACTGAGAAGAATGCTTTCAGTAAGATCAAGACTGTTTTTGCACATGCGCCCTCCTTGAAAAGTCCAGACTTTGGGAAAGACTTTATTATGTACACATTTGCATCCGATGATTCATTGGCAGCCGTGCTTACACAAAAGGAGGACAGGGGTGATGAATTCCCAATCTCTTTCATGAGCACTAGGCTTCAAGGGGCTGAATTAAAATACCCAGCCATTGATAAGAAAGCTTACGCAGTATTTAAGTCAGTGAAGCAATTCAGGCCTTATATATTAAAAAATCGAACCAAGGTAATAGTCCCTTACCCAGCTGTGAGATCCCTTCTCATTCAGAAAGAGTTAGGAGAAAGAAGGGGCAACTAGGTAATAGCCCTTCAAGAATATGACCTTGAATTCAAGCCAGCCACGATAGTGAAAGGTCAAGGGTTATGCAGATTGATGACTGAAAACAGGAAAAACGAAGAAAAAGCATGGGAAGATGAAGCAGAATTGCATGTAATGGATGTATGTCCTTTGTTTACAGCTCCTGAATCTTGGTATAGAGACCTTGTGCATTACTTGCAGTCAGGGCTGTTGCCAGAACATTGGAGTTCCAAACAAAGAAGGGCTCTGCGTCTCAAATAGGCCTCCTATCAACTTGTTGAAGGAGTGTTATTCAGAAAGAATTGTGATGGGGTTCTCCTCAGATGTTTGGAAAAGGAAGATGCAAAAAAAGTAATGGCAGAACTACATGATGGTCCAGCTGGGGGACATTATTCAGGAGACACTACGGCCCACAAAATCCTTAGAGCCAGTTACTATTGGCCTACACTCTTTAAGGATGCACATGCACATGTCAGGACATGTGATATTTGTCAAAGGTGTGGTGTGAGACAGCCTAAAGCAGCAGTTCCCTTAAAGCCTGTGATGATCACGGAACCATTTGAGCAATGGGGGCTGGACATTATTGGAGAAATAAAACTGAATTCTTCCCTGCTGCACAAGTACATTCTCACTGCGACTGATTATTTCACTCGCTGGGTCGAGGCTATCCCACTGCGCAAGATAAACGAAGACGAAGTCATTAGCTTCCTACAAGATCATATCAAGACCAGGTTTGGAGTTCCAATTTCATTAGTTTTTGATAATGCTAAATATTTTTGATCAATTAAATTGACTGCATTTTCTCATGATAAAGGGATAAAATTACATTATTCTACTAACTACTATCCGCAAGGGAATGGCCTAGCCGAGTCCTCTAATAAAAACCTCATTAGAATTTTGAAGAAGACTGTAGTAGAAAACTAGAGAAGTTGGCACTCAGCCTTACCCAACGCCCTGTGGGCTGACAGAGTCACCCCCAAGTCTGCAATAGGAGTGTCACCCTATACCCTTGTGTACGGTAAGGAAGCCATCTTGCCTCCCAATATCATGCTACCATCTTCCATACTATCTCAAGAGTCTAGGGGGTCGGATGATGAGGTTCTCCAAATAAGAATATATAATCTCCTGAAAGCAGAAGAGGCCAGAGTCAAGGCTAGAGAACGCTTTCAACAACAGCAGGAGGTAGTAAAAAAGTGGTTTGACAAACATAAAGCTGGGAAAAAGGACCTGGAGGTGGAAGCCCTAGTTTTCAAGTGGGATCATCCCCATGATGAGAAAGGGAAGCATACTAAGTTCCAGTAGTTGTGGGTAGGCCCGTTTCAAATATCAGCAAAACTTGGCCCTGCTACTTATAAGTTGCAAGATTTACAGGGATGGGAGGAGAACTTGCCAGTTAATGGTTTGGTTCTCAAACCTTACTTTTCTTGAGTTTCCTTTGAGTTTTTGGTCTTGTATATAAATAAGTTTTTTGGTTGTTTTGAGTCATGCTTTTACTTGGTTTCAATTTGAGTTGTTAATTTTCAATAAAGGGAACAAACTTTCGGTTGTATGGGGGATATTAAGATTTTTTTTGAATAGTGTCATCCTGTGTGTTGTTGACTGAATTATTCCAGCCTAACAGTTTTCTCGAATTAAATTCTGTGTGCATTGAAGTCCTACCTAACCCCTGTGAAATAAACAGGATTCGGGGAGTCGGGAGTACTATGTCGAGGCTCCATCCACGTCACATCTAAAATGTTCTAAGGAGCAACAGCAAAAGACCCATGGAAAGAAGCAAGGTGAACAACGTATTAAATTTAAATGATCCCATGCCAAGAAACGAATGCAAAAAGGAAAATAAAGAGTCAAAAGACTTCTATAAAAGCATCATATATCAAAGCGGGTGCTGAATCATAAGCACTAAATTGCCAAAAGATCCTCTCCATCCGTGAGCTGAAACTTGAAGCACACCACTCACACAAAAGGACACTATAGGATAGAGGATCCTGAATTAAAATTCAGTAAGAAAGGCGTACATAAGGACTTAGATTGAAAAGGACAAAAGTCCAAAAGCACAAAAGTGCTAAAATGGCATGGGAACAAGGAACAAACGAATACTGCTGTTTACTATCTGCTACAATCCTGTGGTGTCCACGCTGTTAGCTACCTGAAGACAGAGGTAATAATGAAACTCATACTATGGCCCCAACAGAGTTATTTGGACTTGAAGGTCTCGGTTTCCACTTCCCTAAATTGGACTAGTATCAATGATTAAGGTACACACTTCGGTCTTTTGAGAAATCCGGATAGATGGAAGAATTCATTTGATGCATTTAGTTGTGAAACAGTCTGCCACACAAATAAAAGTCACCCAGAGATCTAGGTTCACCAGGAAATTGCCAGTTGTTGCTGCCGCAACTGTTCTCCCCAAATTTATTTTATTTAAATTTTGGGCCCCTCCTCATCATTTTTGCTTGGTTTGATCGTTAAATTCTTGAGCCTCACGGGCTTGTCTTCTTTTTGTTTCACTTTGAAGATGGATGACAGCCGGTTTATTTATGCCTTGTTTAGTTTCAGTTTGAGTCATGGATGTCTAGTTTACTGGTCGAAAAAAAGAAAATCTTTGTTCTTCAGAGTTGTCTTTTCGGAGAAAGAACGAACCTAGCTGTGCCTGATCCTTAAAACTGTTTGAACACTTGAATTTTTCTTGCGATCGGGCCTCTTTTTAATCTCATATTGGAATTTGTGAGTTCTATGTTCCGCCGCCATTGCGGCTCTCAGATCGTTTTAGTGTCCGACTCTCTAAATCTCCCCGACGTCCGATTCATGTTTGCCTTAAGCCGCTGGCCCGTAGCCCTGACTCGTCCGCCATTTCGGCTAGGAGTTTCTTTTAACTTCCAATTCTAATGTCTGTCGACGTCTGACTTAGCCTCCTCCTGCCCTCGTCGCTTGCCTTCATCCTTTGTCTCGTCTGCCATTTCGGCTGGGAGATCCTTTCATCTTCCGACGTACTATCCTTCCGATGTCCGATTAATGATGTTCCCACCTGTGGAGTGGTCTACCCATCCGATGTAAGTATTGTTGAGCCTCCAGTAAGTTTCCCTCCATGGTCGAGGTAGTGGTATCGGCGCTTGGTGATTTCCTTGCGGGTTGGTTGTTTCATGAGTAGATCTGACTATTTTGTTTTATAACGAAATCCCAGTGGATGATGCTTGTCGATCGATTGCAGGTGAGCATGGAGGAGCGATCAAAATGCCACGGCGTGGATTAAGACGGACCGTTTAACAGCAAACGTGGATTTCTGAAAGGCCCGGCAGTTACCCAACCAATCATGAATGTGCGTTGAAAGATGGGAGACCGGAAACGTTTGGGCAATGAAAAAGCCACACGTCTAGGGGATCCCGAAGGGTCGGCTATAGCAGTTTAAATAGTTGAAAGTAGGAAGGAGAAAGGGATTTTTCCTGGGAAAATTTTGTAAATGTTTGCTTGTAAGAGGAACTACTTCGTTTTTCATAGGAAGCTGCAATTTTACCTGTTGGAGAGAGTAAAAATGGGATGTATCAATGCTATTCAATGAATTATGTTGAAGAGGGACTATTTCATTTTTAGCTGTGTTCATGTACTGTGAGAATATTTGATTCCCTGAACCTATGTTCTTGTTAAATGTTCTTCGGTATCTTTTAGGATATTTTCCACTGTGAGTAATAGATGATGTGTTTTTTATAAAGCAATTGGCTATCTGGTTGTTTGAATATCTGTAATCGCTCATGTGTTTTTGAAAGGAGTATCAGCTAACTGTAACTCTTCGTAGTGCATGTGCTAAGTGTATTACTCACCAGAAATGACAAGTGTTGCTCCCTAGGGATAGATTAGATTAGTTAGTTTCTTTCTTATTGTATCTGATTTGGTTGCTGGCGAGCATAAGATGAGAGGTAAGAACCTGTGCATCACGTTGTGACCGCTCCCTACATCTTGATCGCCCTGCATTTAGTTAGGCACTTGCATTTCATTTCTTAAAGTCAAAATACAAAAAACTCGGTGGACCGGACCGCAACCGGTAAACCCTTTGTTTTGTTACCTTGACCTATGGTAGGCGGACCGTAAACTGGACAGATTCCCTATACCAAACAGTCAACAGTCTAGTTGGGAACGTTGATTGGGGAGAATCCCTTACTGTTTCCGCCTGCGATATTCCAGGCCTCAACAGGTGGATCTACATGTTCTTGAGATTCCTCTAATTCCTGATCTTCTACTTGACTTTCTTTGTTCATGGCTGTGTCATGAATTTTGGGTGTTTCTATTTCTTCAAGTTCTTTACCAGGCCTCTTTTTGGATTTGTTGAAAGTTGATTCTTCATCAAATGTTACATCCCTGCTAATGTCGATCTTCTTGAATCCTGGGAAGTATATTCTATAAGCCTTCTAACTTTCAGAGTATCCCACAAATATAACCTTCTTTCCTGAAGGATCTAACTTTGTCCTCTTTTCTTTTGGAATGTGTATGTACACTGGACAGACGAATATTATGAGATGGTTGACTCCTGGTTTCTTTCCAGAAAAGACTTCTTCAGGTGTCTTGTTTTCAAGTACTCTGTGTGGAGTACAGTTCTATACATACACTATTGTCTTGGCAGCTTCTACCCATAGATGCATGGGAAGATCTTGATCATAAAGCATAGCCCTTGTAGCTTCCATGATCATTCTATTCTTCCTTTCTGCAACTCCATTCTACTGTGGATTATATGGATTGGGTAACTCCCTCTTAATCCCCAAATCTTTGCATAACTCTTTGAATTAATTTGATGTGAATTGTCCGCCATTATCTCATCGAAAAGTCTTGATATTATTTTCAGTGTGGTTCTCTATCAAGGCTTTGAATTCCTTGAACTTGTTGAATACTTCATCTTTGTTCTTCATGAAGTAAATCCATGTCTTTCTAGAAAAATCATCAATAAAAGAAACATAGTATACATACCCGCTTAATGAGATTTATGACATTGGACCGCATACATTGGATTAAATGATTTCCAAGATTCCTTTTTCCTTGATCTTGCTACTTGGAAATGTCTTCTTTGTGTTCTTTCCTTTTGCACATCCTTTGCAGACTCCATCATGTTTTTCCTAAATTTCTGGAAGACCTTCAATAACTTTGCTTGCAAGTGGTAGTGCTCTGTAGTGCACATGTGAAAGCCTTCTATTCCAAAGTCCATTTGGCTCTATCGTGTCATCGACCAAAGATTGTTCTGAATAACCCATCAATTTGTACAAGCCTCCCTCTTGTTCCCCAATCACTACTGCATCATCAAAATTCTTTCCCTTTGGCCACATGAGAACTTGGCCATCTACAAATGCAACCCTCATTCCTTTTTTATCTAATGCAAATATGGAGAGGAGGTTCTTCTTAAGTACTGGTATAAACAATACATCCTTCATCTTCATATACTTTCTAGAGTCTAGCTCATAGGAGGATTCCCCACTATCTTTTATTGGATACTGGTAGTCATCTCCGAGTTTCACCTTGTGGGGTGATTCATGTTTTGATAGTCTTACAAAAGACTCTTTGAATCCTGTCATATGTTTGTACTCCCCACTGTCTATAAGTTAATCATTTCTTCCATGTGTGATGTTTCCTGTGAGAGAGAAAATCAAAACATATTTTTCATCACTTGAACAATCATCACTTTCTTGCTTGTTTCTCTTTGTGGAAGGTTCATAATATTCTACAACATGAGAATGATGTCTTATCTTGTTGTTTTTCTTCTTGTGAGAGTTTCTTTTGTTTCTAGGACAATATTTCGCATAGTGTCCTATTTCATCACAAGTATAACATTTGAGTTGAGTTTTCTTGGAGGAAGAGTGCTTACCTTTAGAACGATGATGATGATCCCTTCTGTTTTTCTTGGATTGAGCTATGAGAGCTTGATCTTCACTTCCCATCTTTTTTTCTCGAGCTGCTATCTGAGCTTCTTCTTGTGAGCATTCTTCCCATAGTCTATGGAACTTGACTAACTTCTTTTTGGCACAGATCCCTTGAATGAAAGAGTCCCATGTCCTAGGGAGACCATTGAAGGTGGTCATTACAATCTCTGCATTCTACACTTTTTCATCCACTGCTTCAAGTTGTACTTTTATTTGGGAGACCCTTGTGAAGTAAGACTGTATGGTCTCCACATTCTGAATCTTCACATTCTTCAACTGGTTCCTCAAAGTCATTTTCTGGTTTAGGTTCTCTCCTTCAAACAGTTTGGTGAGGGCATCAAACATAGCTTTAGGTGTCTTTAGGGAGGACGCTTGTGGTATGAGGTGATCCTTGATTGAATCAGCAATAATCCTCTTATCCATAACCAACTTCTTCTTGTGTAAGGCCTTAACCTCATCTCCCTCTGGAATTGGAACCTCCTCATTGATGTAGGAGTCCAACTCATTTTTTTCTAGGACCAAGGAGATCCTATACTTCCAATATCGGAAGTTATCAGCTCCCTAAATATTTTTATCAAGCTTGGTATGGTGAGACATATTAACCGAGAACCGCAAATGGAAATACAAAAGATTTAGATCTTACTAGGTCAAGATGTGAGAACTGGATCTGAAGCTGAATTTCTGCAGTGCTGGTTTAGGAGCAGATTAGGGTTTTAATTTCCGAGAGTCTTGTCCAACCAAATGCTTTGATATTTATCTCTAAAATTCGATTTTGAGGAGGAGATCTATCCAGGTCTGTGCTCACTCAAAAATTCCACTTCTATGGAAAGCCCTAATTTTCGGCAGTAGTGTCAGTCAAAAACTGAAAATGCTCAAAATCAGATTCTGCTTCGACAAAAAGATGTGCCCTAGGGAGGAGAGTCAGTCTAACCTTCTTTTTCTGAAAATCTGTAGAGAGAGATCCAAAAAGTAGGAAGCTCTAGTTTCCGTAGCTGCACAGTGTCTTCTTCTCAGGTTAACTTTGATACCATGTTAGAATTTTATCATTCAAGCTAGCATTATGTTAGGATCTTTAATTGAGAGAATAAAAAGTACAACAATCAAACACAAGAGACAATGAACACAATTGTTTTCCTTGGGGAAACCATAAATGGAGAACCCGCAACTTCCTCAGAGATAGAATCAACACCAAAAGTAAAACCCCAAAACAGTAAGATGATCTCGTGACAGCAGTAGTCTCTTTATTTCTAGCCCCAACAACTTCTTCTCCCTCATCTATGCACTACAACCGAGTGTGAGTGAGTGTGTGATAAATAGAGAGGCTCGTTCTCTATTTATACTAATTCCTGACTTGACAATAACTCATTAGAGATGACTTCACTAGGAGAGTCTAATAACCCTAGGGCCCCAGAATTGAGGGGAATTTAACCCTTGATCAATAGGAGGGTTACCCACAATGACTTGACATGACTTGTTTACATTATAGAAACTCCTGATTGGAACATCAGGGAATCACATGACTCAATTACATTACAAACACATCCCAGAATAAACATTGGGGAACAATACATAAGATATACAAGTGAATACATTCCAAAGTTACAATTACATCAACAAAAAAGAATGTGGGTTTATTTTTCCACTACAAGGAAATCCTTCTAATAAGGCTTCTTGCAATGATTTTGTGTTACAAGATTGAGTAAAATTACCCAAAGAACCTACTATAAAACCTCAACAATTATTAATGGAGCTACAACATTAATGGGTCTAATGGTTATTTCTCCTAAATGGCCATCAGGTTCAAATCAATAGGGGGGTAGGGTATGTACATCTCTATAGACTTTAGCATTTAAATCACTAGGAAGAGGGGGTCCCTTGTCCCATAAACAAAGGGGTCTTATATACCAAATTGATGCCTCGCTTGGCTATGACTTTAAGATCATATTATTATTATTACTATTATTATTAACAATTTTTCATTATAGAAAAAAATTATGAGTAGCTAGAGATTTTAACAAAGGATTTTTCATGTTCCCGCTTAAATAACAAGGCACACCAATATACAACTATTTAATACACATAGATATTGTTATACATTAGAAATCACTAATGCTACATGGACATAGAACACCAGTTTTCGTGACCCCGACATGAAGCGTAGGAATACTTTTTGTAAAGAATGTTAAATGCTCAAAGGCATTTATGGTGGTTGATTGTGGATCTAGGAACACTAGACATGTAGAGCACCTTGGAAACATGGAAAGGGGCACACAACAGGTTTGGTTGAGTGTGGAGCTAGAACACTTGGATTGTCTAAGCATGGACATAGATTGTGATAGTGCATGGAGGCATGGTAGGGGCATGGTTCCTCTACACTCTAAAATGACTAAGTGAAATTTTGTTTTATAGAGATATGATGGATGAACGAATAGGAATTGTGAAACATTGAGTTGGGAACATGGACCCAAGTAAACAACCCATTGGATCGACCTTCAAAGCTAATAGTTACTTACATAGCACATTTTGAACATGTAGGAGTTTGACGCACATCGGCTTGGGAATACATGAGATTTGGGTACTCGTGTATGTGGGAATACTTGAGTTGGCATGATGCCTTTGGGTGCACCTTGGCAAGGGAAGACCCTATAAATACAAGTTGGGGAGAAGTGAAAAAGTAAATCAAGCCATCCAAGCAAAAATGAAAGAGAAGTTGGGAAAATTGACATGACATGGGCATATTTGATCAAAACAAAACAACATGACTTGGGTTTAATTCATCAAGAACCAATAGTGTGACTTGGGTGCAATCCCTCAGAATGTAGTAGAACAAATTGAGCACAACCTTTTATGATGGAGTAGCATGTGTTGGAAACAATATATTGGGATGAATTAACATGAGTTTTTCATTTTCTTCTAGGACAAATTAGCACAAGTTGGGCACAGTTTAATGGGATAAATAAGCATGAAGTGGGTGCAGTCTATAAAGAAAAAATATCACTACTTAGGAATGGTCCATTGGGATGGAGAAGCATGAGTTGTGAGCCCTTTGTTGGGCCATAACAATGCGAGTTGGGTTCTCTTTGTCATGTGAAAGTAGTAATACTTGGGTGCATTTCTCGAAGTATTTTTTTAGGTCAACGTAATGCAACTTAGGAGCATTAGGTGATGGACGTAGTGAACCACGATGGGAGTGAAATTTGGTGTTGGGAAGGATTACTAGAGTACTTAGCGCTCGGAATAGTGAGGAAGTGAGGATGTGCATTGAGGTAGTTCCACCGATACATTAGATGTTATATGTGCACGAGGTAAGGGGATTCTTGGCATCTTTACCTTAGATTCATGGAATCATTTTAAAGGTTGCACATACTATCTTGGATATGGATTGTATGAGAATCATCTTGGATTTTTTATGTATCTATATATGATTCTTTGCTACTTTCGGAACACTTGTTTGTTGTCTCTTGTACTAAATGTAACATTCTCTACAGTGATTTGAAGTTCCAAGTTTGAGAACCACCATACTTATTGTCTCTTGTGCATATTTTTAATACTTTTAATTTAATATTCTTATGTAATGCTTAAGTGTAATATTGTGTTGCAGTTGCAATAATTTTCCCAATTTTTTTAAATTTTGGACCCTCCTTTTAATTTCATTTTTCCTGGGATAGTTTGGATTCCTAATTTCTGTCTTTCCTCTGCTAAAAATTTGGATCTTTTGAGGTTGAATTGAGGTCAACTGTTTTCTTTTATTTCGGAAGTTGAATGATCTAAAACTGCCAATACTTTTGACTATGGAACTTAACATTTTTTTATTTTCAATGGTTTGGTTTTATCGCTGTCGGAGGTTTGTTGAAGATTAAGTTGGGGTTTTAGTTCTCTATGCCACCGCTATTTTAGAGATGAAATGAACTAATTTTACCGCTGTGCAACTTTAAAGTCTTTCGAACACTTAATGTTTTCGATGATTTTTTCCTGTTTCGATGATTTTTTCTGATTGCTATTGAAAGTATATTGATGTGTGAATCAAGGAAATGGTTTCTATATCGTCGCTGTTTCAGAGGGAAAATAGAGAGTGTGCTGATGGCTAGTTTTGATTTTCACCGATGGCTTGGTTTTATTGATCAAACTTTTTACTTTGCGATGTTTTTGTTTTCACTATCAGAATGGTGTTGATGATTGATCGGAGGACTAGTCCTTTATGTTTACGACACGGCGGCACCTTTGAGATTTGAGTCGTTGATATTTAGTTATTAAAGCTCCTGATCGCTGATAGTTTTGTGATACACAAAACTCACAATCAGTCTGTCTCCCACCGTTGCGGCTGCTTAGTGAACTATCTCACCTATGATTAGTGTTTTCAAGTTTCGATGATTTATTGATTCATGGTTCTGATTTCTGATACGTGACTTCGACGACATCTAGTGCTTTATATCACCGACATTGCATAAAATTTCAGCTTTGTCTCGTCGATCCTCCAAATTATTTTGTGTCTTGAGCTGCCGATACCTGGTCCTTAAATCCTATGTTTGCCAATGAGGATTTTGTTAGCCCGATGCTTAGTATTTTCCCACTGGTGAGGGTTTTTTCCGTCATTTTGTGTGAGATTTTACCCTATTTTATGGGCGACAGAGATTTCTATTTTTTATCAAGTTAGGTTTTTTGTGATGAGAACACTATAGAAGGCCTCACATTCGATGATTAGTTTTATTGATAGTGTGGTTTATGTTTTATTGAAAAGTTAGATGATCTTAAATGTAGTCTGGGTTAATGATGAGTTTTTCATTTTAACTGCAGACAGACTTAGAGGATTTTTTAGACCCATCTTGGGAATTGCTGTTGCAAAGAAGATATGTCTAGAAGACAAAGCAGAAGAAAGGAGGCAACAATGAAGAAGCATGGATGAATAAAGTGAAGAAGCGAGGGTCTGAGATCTCAACAGATCAATAGCAGCAAAGGCCCAGGCTTGGGAAAAGTTCATCAGCGACCAAATTCGTCTCTCTTTATAAAAAGTGCTATTAAATTTTAATTTAATGTAACGTATTGTACAACACTCACTAAGAGACAAAATTGTGAGAATGTACGGTTAGGGGGGAGCCCAAAGGTCACAGGGGGCAGCCCAAAGGTTTTGTTTTTTTTTATAAATATAGGAGAGTTAGATGTAAGAAAGGACTTTTTCCCAGATAGATTTGTGAGAGTGTGTTGTAAGAAAAACTATTTCCTTTTGCAATAAAGAATTATAGGTTTCCTATTGGAGAAAGCTTGGTGGAATGTTTCAAATGCTGTGCTATGGATCTGTTGAATGTGAACTATTTCTTTTTCAGCTTGTGTCCATTAAATTTGAGATCATTCTAAATCTTTGAACCTATGTTCTTATTATGAATGCACTCTATTTTATTCTATGAAATTTCCACTGTGATTAATGAAGGCTTTTCATAAACAATAAGCTATCTTGTTGTTTATATATCTATTAATGTTCGTGTGTTTTGAAATAAGCAATAGCTATCTGTGATTTTTCTTGATGCATGCAGATAAATACATTACTCATTGATAAATGATAATCTTGCTCCCTAGGGATAGGTTAGATAGTTAGTTTTAGTTTCTTGATGTGTGTGATTTAGATGCAAGAGAGTTAAGACGAGAGGTAAGAACCTGCGTATCACATTGTGACAGCTCCTTGTTATCTCTATCAATTTGCATTTTTAGATAGGAACTTGCAAATCATACTTAAACACAAAAAACTAAAAATACACACGGTGGACCGGGCCGTAACCAGTAAAACCTTTTATTTTGTTACTTGACCTACGGTAGTCAGACTGTAAACCGGACGGATTCCCCATACCAAACAGTAACGAGCTAGTTGGGAACGTTTACTGGGGAGAATCCCTAACTATTGTTAAATGTGATTTTCTAGGCCTCAACAATTTTAGGCACTAGAAGGAGGGAAGCCAGTGCATGGCTGGCTAAGGAAACCCATTTTCTTGAGATTATTACACCAGTGACAGTTCTAAAAGTAGTTTTCTTCCCAATCCAACTCTAGAAGAGAAAGGTAAAGAGCATTTGTATTATGTCGATAACGAAGTAGTTGATTGTCTAAGCAGATTTAGAAGGGCATATGTGAAGAAGATTGGAGGATTACCATTTATTCTTGTCTTAACCAGAAGAGAATATCGAAAGAAAGACTGCCCTATATTGGAAGACGCAGTGTTGGTTGAAGATTTTGAAGAACTGGTAGAAACAACCTTACAGGAATTTGATCAACCTTTGAATCAATTGGGCCCAGATACACCTTATTGTTCACATGTTCATACCCCTGTTCATTCACCACCTCATTCTCCACTTAAAATCATGGAAAATGTAAACGCAAATCAGCCACCTAACCCACCAAATGCAACACCTGCTTGGAGGGCTAGGTCACCATTAAACCTAACACCTCGTTTGCATGATTTTCCTCAAGCCTTTGAGAAAATGTTTTCTAAGTTTGACCCAAGTGAAAATATTTTGGTAGATGATAATTTGCAAATATTTTACTTGGCTATAGAAGGACTACAGGCTGGAGAACATTAAGATGTAGTCTGCAGATTGTTTCCACATACCTTGAAATGAGCAGCAGCCTCATGGTATTTTGCTCTACCTACAAATTCAATCACAGACTGGGACACATTTGAGAGAATATTAAGAAGTAAATATGCATTCCGGAAAACTCATGCAGCTCTAATGAAAGGTTTATGCGCTTTAAATAAAAAAAGGAAGGAAAAAGTGCATAGTTTCACTCAAAGACTTGCTGCTTATCTAAAAAAAAAATCTATAGCTGATAAGCCATATGATAAAGTTCTGATTGAATACTATACTTCAGCTCTAGGGCCTGAATTGGCCATGTTTTCGAAGATGTTAGTGAAACCTACATTGTCAGAAACTTATGAAGAAGCTAAGAGGGTAGAGGCTGAGAAGGAGAGCATAAAAGATTATCCTGGGCAGGCAGAAGAATTTTTTTTGGCAAGAAAGCGTTGTTACTGACTAAGCCTAAGGATGAGCAATCACATGATTTTGAAGGAATGTTGAAAATCATGCATAAGCTATCTAATAGAGTGACAGATTTGGAAAGAGAATAGGAGGCTCATAAAGCATATAAGCCTTACTATAAAAGGAGAGAAGACAACAATCAATCTAAACCTCCTCCACATAGTCCTACATCAATGAATTTAATTGAGGTAGGTATGGATAATTTGTACACCTTACATCAGCAGCCTCATTGTGAGAGAAATTGTCCCCAATGGATAAATTCGATGACATTAGTAATGAATCATCTATTGGACTCCAAACTAATAGAAGATGATGAGCAGGAAGAAAAAAATAATCAATCCATAGAAAAACAAGAAGAGGATGATTTGGTTTTATGGGACTATGTCTCACTATTTGATACAGAAGAGAAAGGTTCACTGAAACAAGAAAAAACATCAAAAACAAATGTGACAACCATAAGTCAAAGGTTGTTAAAAGAAGACAATTCCATACTTCTAGAAATTAAGAGACTTCAGGAAAATATGAAGAAAATACAGAAGAACAATATAGCTGATAAGATACCTGAGTTTACCATTACCAATGAAGATCCAAAAAAAATCAACATGCCTGTTAATCCTGTTGAAGAGAATTATGATAATGTAAAAAAGAATTTTGAAGAACATAATATGGGGTATGATATTGTGGAAGATATTAAAAAGGTTAAGAAAAATATTTCATTATTTGAAATGTGTAATATACCTCAACAGAAAGAAAAATTATTAAAAGCGCTTGAAGTACCAGAGGAAGAGCTTCCCACTAACAACCAACATGTAGAAGAAATCATTGAAGCAAGTGTGGGAGGTAAGGCTATGTTTAAAACCCCACCATTCCTATTGACTTTTGAGATTTTAAACCATAATGTACACAATGTTTTAGTAGAATCAGGGTCAGCAGTCAATATTATGTCACTTTTAGTCTGCAAGAAAATCAATGGACAACCTAAACCAACTACCTGGTAGGTTATTCAGCTAGACGGGACCACTGTGAAAGTAGTCGAGGAAATGGAAGATGTTCTGATTCGCTTATATACCAATGAAAATATATGTCAGTACATTGATATTATAGTAGCAGACATACCTGATGTTTATGGACTTTTTTTGAATCAAGACTGGTCAGCAAGGATAAATGGACACTTCACATCAGATTGGTCACATCTGTGGTTGCCTCATAAGGGAAGCCCAAATGAGATAAAAATATTAAGAGAGCCCCACATGAAGCACAATGTTACTCAATTGGAAGAAAATAATGAACCAATGAATTATGTGTTGGGAAATTATCTAATTGAGATAGAACCGAGAAACTACCATGTGGAAGAAGCTAGCAGTACACCAGACACCCAACCCGATCTCCTTCGATTTTCACGGGCTTATGAGATTGATTGTAAAATAGTTGACTTGGTTTCATATGTAGTTTTTTATTCAAGTACAGTAGAATTAGATAATTGGTAGGCATTTTCAATTTGTAGTCAAGCCTATCCCCTCAACTTACAAGTTTCCAGATTTATAGGGGTGGGCAGAGAACTGACCAGTTAGTGGTTTAGTTCTCAAACTATATTTTTCTTGATTTTTATTTCTTGATTATCTTGTACATAAATAAACTGATTTGGTTGTTTATTTTTTATTTATTTTATTTCTATTTTTTTAGTTAGATTTTGATTGATTTCAATAAAATAAGCAAACTTTTGGTTGCATGGAGAGAAACAAAATTCTGGAATAACTAAAATCCTTGATTATAAGACTGTGTACTATTGATTTATCTGAAATTTTTTTTCCTAGTTTAGCAATTTTCCTAAATGGATATGAACACATTGAAGTCCTACGTAATCCTTGTAAAATAAATCAGGATTAAAAGGTCTAGAATACTATTTCGAGGCTCCATCCATCTCACATTTAAAAATGTATTAGGGGATGATAGCAAAATACCCATGGAAAGGAAGCAGGGTAAACCGTATATTATATATAAATGATCCCATGCCAAGAATTGAAAGCTAAAAGGAAAATAAGAGTAAAAAATCTCTTAAGAAATCAATATGTATCAAAACGAAGTACTGAACCATATTAGCACAAAATTGCCAAAGTTCTTCTCTATCTGTGAGCTGAAAATTAAATACATCCCTCACACAAAAGGACACTATGGATAGAGGAGCCTGAATAAAAAAGTAAAAAAAGAATGGCATGCAGGAGGACTCAAAAAGGACAAAAAAGTCCAAAATCACAAAAGTGCAAAATGGCATGGCAATGAGGAACAAACAAATATTTATGTTTACCATATGTTACAATCCTGTGGTGTCTAAGCTGGGAGCTACCCGGAGACAGAGGTAAAAAATGAAACTCATATTCCTGGCCTCAAAAGAGTTATCTTGACTTTAAGATCTTGGTTTCCATTTTCCTAAATTGGATTATCATCAATGATTAAAAGTACATACATCTGCCATTTGGTAAATCCAGACATCTAGAAGAATTCAACATGTTGGTACTTGTTGTCAAAACCATTTTTTACTTAAAGAGGAAATTGTCCAGAGATCTATGTTCACCAGGTAGTCACCAATTGTTGCAGCTGCAATAATTTTCCCAAATTTTTTAAATTTTGGACCCTCCTTTTAATTTCATTTTTCCTGGGATTGTTTGGATTCCTAATTTCTGTCTTTCCTCTGCTACAAATTTGGATATTTTGAGGTTGAATTGAGTTCAACTATTTTCTTTTATTTCGGAAGTTGAATGATCTAAAATTGCCAATACTTTTGACGATGGAACTTAACATTTTTTTTTATTTTTCAATGGTTTGGTTTTATCGCTATCGAAGGTTTGTTGAAGATTAAGTCGCGGTTTTAGTTCTCTATGCCGCCATTGTTTCGGAGATGAAACGAACTAATTTTACCACTGCGCAACTTTAAAGTCTTTCGAACACTTAACGTTTTCAATGATTTCTTCCTGTTTCGATGATTTTTTCTGATCGTTATCGGAAGTCTATTGATGTGTGAATTGGGGCATTAGTTTCTATATCACCGCTGTTTTTGAGGGAAAATAGAGAGTGTGCCGATGGCTAGTTCTGATTTTCGCCGATGCCTTGGTTTTATTGATCAAACTTTTTACTTTGCGATGTTTTTGTTTTCACTATCGAAATGGTGTTGATGATTGATTGGAGGACTAGTCCTTTGTGTTGCCGAGACAGCGGAACCTTTGAGCTTTGAGTCGCCGATATTTAGTTATTAAAGCTCTCTATCATCGACAATTTTGTGATACATAGAACTCACAGTCAGTCTGTCTCCCACTGTTGCAGCTGCTTAGTGAACTATCTCGCTGATGATTAGTGTTTTCAAGTTTCAATGCTTTATTGATTAGTGGTTCCAATTTCTGATACGTGACTTTGGTGACATCTAGTGCTTTATATCTCCGACATTGTGCAAACATTCGGCTTTGTCTCGTCGATACTGTGGATTATTTTGTGTCTTGAGCCACCGATACGTAGTACTTAAAACCTCCATTCTCCAATGAGGAGTTTGTCATCCCGATGCTTAGTATTTTCCCACCGGTGAGGGTTTTCCCTGCCATTTTTTGTGAGCTTTTACCCTATTTTATGGGCGACGGAGATTGCTGTTTTTTTATCAAGTTAGGGTTTTCGTGATGAGAACATTGTACAGGGCCTCGCATTTGATGATTAGTTTTATTGATAGTGTGGTTTATGTTTTATTGAAAAGTTAGATGATCTTGAATGTAGTCCGAGTTAATGATGAGTTTTTTGTTTCAACTGGAGACGGACTTAGAGGATTTTTTACACCCAGCTTGGGGATTGCTGCTGCAAAGAAGATATGTCTAGAAGACAAAGCAGAAGAAAGGAGGCAACAATGAAAAAGCAGGGATGAAGACAGCAAAGAATCAAGTGGGGGTCTAAGATCTTAATAGATCAATAGCAGTAGAGGCCCACACTTGGGAAAAGTTCATCAGTGACCAAATTGGTCTCTCTTTATAAAAAGTGCTATTAAATTTTAATTTAATGTAACGTATTGTACATCACTCACTAAAAGACAAAATTGTGAGAATGAACGGTTGGGGGGGAGCCCAAAGGTCAGAGGGGGCAGCCCAAAGGTTTTGATGTTTTTTATAAATATAGGAGAGTTAGATGTAAGAAAGGATTTTTTCCCAAATATATTTGTGAGATTATGTTGTAAGAAGAACTATTTCGTTTTGCAATAAAGAATTACAATTTTCCTGTTGGAGAAATCTTGGTGGAATGTTTCAAATGCTGTGCTATGGATCTGTTGAATGTGAACTATTTCATTTTCAGCTTGTGTCCATTAACTGTGAGATCATTCTAACTCTTCGAACCTATGTTCTTTTTATGAACGCTCTAGTTTATTCTATGAAATTTCCACTATGAGTAATGAAGGGTTTTCATAAACAATAAGCTATCTTGTATTTCATATATCTATTAATGTTCATGTGTTTTGAAATAAGTAATAGCTATCTGTGATTTTTCTCAATGCATGCGCAGAAATACATTACTCATTGATAAATGATAATCTTGCTCCCGAGGGATAGGTTAGATAGTTAGTTTTAGTTTCTTGCTGTGTGCGATTTAGATGCGAGAGAGTTAAGACGAGTGGTAAGAACCTGCGCATCACATTGTGACCGCTCCTCGTTATATATATCCATCTACTTTTTTAGATAGGCACTTGCACATCATACTTAAACACAAAAAATTAAAAATACACATGGTGGACCGGGCCGTAATTGGTAAAACCTTTTATTTTGTTACTTGACCTACGGTAGTTGGACCGTAAACCAGACAGATTTCCCATACCAAACAGTAATGGGGTAGTTTGGAATGTTTATTGGGGAGAATCCTTAAATTTTGTTACCTATGATTTTCCAGGCCTCAACATATTGGCTAAGTGTTGAATTACTATAGGGAAATTGACTATTGGGTGAGTAAGTTGAGAAAGGATGCAACATCCTAATCGTTTGTATCTCAATGCATAGTTATGGGAAGATCATGAGTGAAGAGGCATAGTATTGTTTTTATAGCTGCAAGTAGGCCATGCCCTTGTGTACGATGCATGCTAATGTCACATGTTCCTATTTAAATTTGAAAATTGAAAAATTGGGGCATTACTCATATGACCGTGATAGATTGTATCAAAGTGCGACGTTTTAGAAAAGTTGGTATCATAGCATAAAGTTAGTCTCTTCACAATTTTTGGAAAATAAAGTTTGTGTAGTGTATCAGTTAGAAAGAGTTGGGAACAGCTCTTGGATCTATGATAAAGATTGAAATCGTGATTGCAAAGTGTGTGCACAGGCACAATGAGGTCTTCCATGAGGAAACCAAAGTGCAAGTGTGGTAGAACTGTGTGGGACACTTTGGGTGTTAAATTCAATGAAGAATAGGATCATCAACCTGCATGAATTCAAATGAGAAGATTAGGCTACATGAGAGAGAGAAGAATTTTGCATTGATTGTTCAATTAATCAAAACAAAATTGCACATAAATGGAGACAAAATTCGAATAATATGATTATATTCATGAATTAGTAATTAATATGTAATACAATGGTTATACATATAGGTGAATTTGAATTCCTAAGATAGGATTTGAATCTACCTATAATACCCCTTGAATTAATAAATTTTAGTTCTACTAGAAAATACTCTGATTATTATTTTATTATTCTTTGACACAAAGGTCAAGAATAAAACATTCCCTATTTAATAAAACATGCTGAAGGGAACAAAAATAGATATATTTGTTGAAACACTACAACAAAATCCTATGATTAGCGTCTCTTTTAGCTTCCTTTTTAGCGTCCACCATCACTTTTAGTGTATTTTTCATCATTTTTTGGACAAAGTGGACGGTTTTTCCACGGGATGGCTCTTTTAATGGCATTATTTGCATCCCTTTTTAAAAGTTGGCACTATTTTGGATGCTAATTAGCATCCCGAATAGCGTCCCAATTAGCATCCCAATTAGCATCTCAGTTAGTGTCCCAATTAGCATCCCAATTATCATCCCAATTAGCATCCCAATTAGCATCCCAAATAGAGTCCCAAATATCGTCCCAAATATAATCCTAATTAGCATCCTAATTAGTGTCCCTTTTTAAAAGTTGGCGCTATTTTGGACGATAATTAGCATCCCAGTTAATGTCCCAATTAGTGCCCCAATTAGAATCACAATTATCATCTGAATTAGCATCCCAATTAACGTCCCAATAAACGTCCAAAAAAGATATCTTACTTGTATACTAAATGTTCCTTATTTAGGGCTCTTGTGGAGTAATTTGGCACCACGTATGAACCATAATTCCCAGACAAAATTTATGTTTTAAGATCCCAATTTTTGGCCCTATAACAAGGAATGGATCTCAAGAATCATGTACATCCCATGAGTCCATTAGGTCATTAGTATCACCTCGCAATCTAAGTTTTGACCATAAACCTTGGCAAATACTATGCATACAATCCATAATGTACTTAACAATATTAAAATGAGAATAATATCCTACATGCAAGACAAACATCCCATAGATCCTAGCTTGATGAAATACTTATAGACCATAATAACTATAGGAAAATGTTATGGACTAAAACTCCGATCTTTTTACCTTGGACTAATCTATAAGAACATTATTATGTACCAAACTTGAAATTCCCAACATATCCCATTTACATGATAAATATATCAAATTTAGGGCCAATGTAAATGTTAGGGCATAATACCATCCATTTTTGGCATAAAAATTTCCCTATTCATCGTTAAGTCATTAAGACCCATCAATCCATCATTTATGCATGTGGATGCGATGGATCATTTATGTGTGCGGGTTAAGTATGCCATTTATGTATGTGGATTATGTATGTCACATGGGTTCAAAAATGCATCACAACAAAGCATTGGAGTTAAGTGTACACAAGCCACTATGGAATTAGTAAGGGTGTGTATTCATCATTCAACACCTTATCCCATTAGATCTTTACACTTGAGGCACTTGGGCTAGGGAAACAATTACCTCTAGATCGCAAGCTCATAGGAGGCAAGGATCACCTTTTTCTTGGAAACTCCATAGGAGACAAGGATAAATTACCTTGTGGAAGTCACTATGTAGCCTATGGTAGGTTCCCAGGGAATTGTACTACATCATTTAAAAGGAGGGTGGTTTCTCATTCACTACTAAATATGGCTCAGTTTTCCCATGAAAGTTTGCCACGAAAAAGTTAAAAACGTTGTTTTCGTGGAAAAATAGTTTAATTTTTTTGAAAAAAAATTGAAAATGGCCCTAATGTTCATCGCTATAGCGATTTTCTTGACCTTTCTTCTCTATTGTGACGACAGTTCATTGCTATTGCGATGATAGTTGAAGAATGTCGCTATAGTGACGAAAGGTCAAGAACGTCACTATAACGACGAAGGTCCAATGTTAAGCCCGACGCATCAATGTTAAGGGTGGTGCAAGGAGGAGTAATTTACAGAGTTACAATAGAGAATCCAACTGCTAAATAAGGACACTTCAACTAATTTTAATAGCACCTAAATAAAGACACTTCAGCTAATTAATAGCATTTGACAAACTTCTACATAGTGTTTAGTGCTTTGTTGGAGACCACCAATTATCAATATGAGTTTGCTTGCACAATGTTCAAATTTTAATATAACATTTCAAATCCAATTCTTATTTTTAAGTAAATAAAAAAGACCTAATTACAATTTTTTTTACAAACATTGATATTATTTTCACAAACAACCATACTATAAAAAAAATATGAAATATATATGTCCACTATCGAAACAATTACAAACAAAATTTTTTTTACAAAAGGTTTTACAAAGTTACAATAAAAAAATTCAACTCATAAATAAATTTATTAATATTTAACAAACTTATACATGGCCCTTTGTTGGAGACTCCAAATATTTTTGTGACATATCAATACCCATATGTTGTAGATCAATAAAATTTTGGCATAGTAGTAAAATCAAAATTATTATAATAAATGTATTTAATTATAAAAGTTTTTAATTATTAAAGTAATTGTTGTACTTGTTATGACAATTTATGTTTTACTATGTGTAATCTTTTCAAGGTAACACATTTTAAATATATTATTTGTCATTAAAGTTAAAATAAAAAGATAAAATGTTATGTTGGTTAAAATATTGAATGGTAATAAAATCAAAATGGTTATAATAAATTTTTTTATTTATGAAAGTTTTTAATATATTATATATTAATAATTATATTGTTGATAATATGGTGACTTGAGAAATATTATGAAACCAAAATATGAAAAAGATTTGTACATCTTGAAAGCACTTGAAATGCGAATGAGTCTATTATTAATCAAAGTTAAATTACGAAAAAAAAAATTAACTAATTGTGTTTGGTTTGTTAAATTTCTTATATTACTAAAATTTAGAAGAGAAATATCACATATTCTATTTGTTATTGAGAAAGGTAACATACTCTCAATTCAATGTGAAATTATTCAATCTTAAAATCAATAAAATGCATTGGCTCATTTTCACCATTTTGTACTAACTTATTTTGATTAATGACACTTACCATTAAAGTGATTGAGTGCCTACCTCAAATCTTACAATTTTGTTTCATACCGTATAAGACCTTTGGAAGCTTGATTTTGTGAAGTACGTTGTGTAAACTATTTATATAGTGTTAATGACAATATTTATTCTAAGATTGGTTAAAGGTCTTTATCACAAATTGTTGTAGGTCCTTTTCACAAAATCCAC
>LPNX010822807.1:129452-176647 GCA_001517045.1 Pseudotsuga menziesii
ACTTTGTAAACTACTCCTCCTCGCACCTATTGAATGCATCTATTGAGTTCTCTTGCGACAAAAGCATAACTATTGAATGCATCTATGAGAACGCCGCTATTAAGACAAGGTACTGTATTGAATGCATCTATGAAGAGGTATAGTAGTGAAATTTATCTAGGTTCATGCTCAAATGGGTATTTTAGGAGGGAGGGAACCTAAGAAAAATAGTATTTATATGATTACACTTTCTCCTAATGTCCTTCACAATAACTATCCCATTCACACGTTCACTAACTCAAATCTCATCTCCCATAAATTTGAGTGTTTGGAGAGCCCTTGTTTAGCTATTTACTCTTTCCCTAAGGTAGACCTTCTCTACCACTTATTGAGGAGAAATTGGAATATGTTTTCTTTTATTCTTACATCACTTAAGAAACATAAAATTTGGGTTAGTGAGTCAAGTTTACTTTAGGGTGTTTTTGTTACATTATTTATTTACTTTATTGGAGCACATGACACCCACTTTTAGTTTACAATACCTAGTCAAGATTGTTCCCCCCCTTAGTGAGTCAAGTTATCCTTCAAGTTCATATGATTAAATCCAGTTGGAGTTAAGTTCACCATCATCCATACGTAGAGAACATATGTATCGAATAGCTCCATCTAACAAAATCTTATGAACCAATGTGAATCCCAATATCAAGTCCAATTCTAATCCTAATCCAAATACCAATGCCAATATGAATGCAAATTCCAATGTGACTAGCATATCAATGCTTCAATTCATGACCATTTTAAGTATTTATTATTTGAAAAAGCTTAACAATTATCCTCCAAGCTAAAATTAATGTTGATGTTATTATATTATTTCTCCATAATTGAGAGAAGCGATTTGATAGAATTGTACATATAACTAAAAGAGGGTTAATGGGGAATTACTCAACTCCTATATTTTATTGCAAATATTTCATTACCTTGTCAATAAACTTTATTGTTTCCTATTACTTAGAAAGACCATACCCCAAAATCTTATTTCATTACCTATATTAATAAACTTTATTGTTTCATATTACTTAGCAAGACCATACCGCAAGCTCAAGGAGACCATCATTATTTCACGCAGAGTCCAGTAAGCAAGCAAGAAAGATAAGAAAATTGCACCCAAGATGCAAGGATAGGTCGTAGCCCCTGCTGCAAAACCTCAAAAGGGTTTAACCTCTCACCAATAAGAGGTTCGAAAAGTCCCCAATGACTGAGCTCGAAGGAAGAATGAACAGGATCTGTCAGGTGTGCATGGATGAGATGAACTAGGAGAAGCATTGGTAGAGCTTTTACCTCTAGGCAGTTACAAGAGGGAAGTGGAGGCAGGAAGCAGAAACCCTGCAGAAGGCTAGTATAATAAATTATATGAGCACCCCTTAGGTCATGCATTTTTATGGTTGGAAGGAAGAAACAATGAAATCGATAATCAACAGGTACCATTATGGTAAGATTCTGCTCGACCAGCCAATTGCTATCACTGCTCAGCTCATCCGTTCAATCATTGGACTGCCACTCATAGGGGATCCCATCTCATTCCCATCCCATAATTCTTGTTAAGGGTATTCCATATAGTATTTTCTATTTCCATTAGGGTTTTACGACTGTGGAAATTGAACCCAAGTGATAGAACAATTACACTCACAAAATTGCTAATCAAACATGCAAAATTACCATCAAAGGAGACTGAAATTGGAGCATAACACTAATATGTATTGAATAAGTGTACAATAGCCAACCTTGTGAAGTCATAGGCTATTGAAAATTACATGAGATATTTGAATGCATAAGGATTCCATTCGAAATATTCAAAAAGTAGGCTTACTAAATCTAGTCAAATCCCCCATAGGTGTATAACGCAGTTTCCAAATCCACTTAGAGGCTCACGAATTAGCAAGGTCAAGTAGGAAATCTAATAAGGGATGGAAATACAACTCATACATGATTTTATTGGGATAAAAGGATGGAGGATGATGTGGGAAAAAAACAAGTCAACCACACCTAGTCTTGCTTTCCCTTTTGCCTCAATTCTTAATAAAACAGGCAACTTTGTAGAAAAAGAAGATATGCACTTTGGAGGATCTGGAATAAAATAGACATGCTAAATATGGTTTCGAGGAGGTTTCCCAAGAACTCTATGACTCATTTTTAGCAAGTGTTGACTTCTATGACATGTATAAGGCAACTAGCATAGAGTGGAATATAGGAGACTATGTAAATAAGACAAAAATGATTTAATTAATGTCTAAGGTAGGTAACTATGGGTTGATTATTCTAAAACCCCCCCTTAAGCATGAATTTATGAGTAAATATCAGAAAAATATAGGGCCTAGAAACAAGGCTTAGTCACCCTTTACATACTGCATGTCCATTTAACCAAGGAAAGAGGCAAAAACCCAGTGGGAAAATCGTCCCTTAAACATGGACAGTAAAACAAAATTTGAAAATATTGTCATCAATCATGCTTCACACCATGATCAACAATACCCAAAAGTGATTTGAGATTGCTGAATGTCTTCTCACAACAAATTTTGGTGAAGATGTCTGCTACTTGTTCTGAAGATGTACAGAAGAGTAGGTGAATGGTGCCATCATGCACAAGCTGTCTGATGTAGTGCATATGGATCTCAATGTGTTTGGTTCTCTATATATGAAATGGATCATTGAAGATTCAAATGGTGCTCTAATTATCACAAAAGATAATAGATGAAAACTCTGATTCGAATCCACACTCTCTAAGTATTCCCTGCAACCACAAACATTGAGTTGCTACATTTACAACTCCTCTGTACTCTGCTTCTGTAGATGAGAGTGCTATAGCACTCTGATTCTTGCTTGACCAGCTGATTGGTCCATATGCAAGCATGAACACATATCCTAATGTTGACTTTCAATCTGTGTTGTCACCTTCCCAATCACTGTCAATAAACCAAATCAAGTCAAGATCAGATTTAGCTTTGTAGAAGATCCCATGAGTTCTTGTTCCTTGAACAAAGTTAATGATCCTTTTGGATGCTCTCCAATGGATCTCATGAGGCTGATCCATGTATCTTGAAGCCACACTAACTGCATAATATAGATCAGGTCAATTGTGTGTAAGGTAAAGCAAACACCCAATCAACTGCCTATACAGTGTATTATTTACCATAGGAGAAGAACCTACTTCTTCAAGCTTAACTCCTAAAAGAAAGGGAGTCTTGCTTGGCTTGAAAACTTTCATGTTGAACTTGTTCAGCAAGTATAAGGCATACTTCGACTGATTTACTTTTATTCCATGTTGGGATTGAGCAATTTTGAGACCCAAGAATTGGCTCAACAACCCCAAATCAGTCATAGAAAAAGCACTATTCATTGCATCCTTCAAGGAGGCAATCTCTTTATTTTAACTTCCTGTAATCAGAAGGTCATCCACATATAAGACAATAATCATCAATGAACCATGAATCAGATTCAAATAAACATTAGGATCAGACTTGCATCGAACAAAACTCAATGACAACAAAAATCCATCAATCTTGGCATACCAAGCCCTGGGGGCTTGCTTGAGCCCATACAATGATTTATTTAACCTGCACATAAAATATGGATTAGAAACAAACCCTTGAGGTTGCTTCATGTAAATATATTCAGTGATATCTCCATTTAGGAAATCACACTTCACATCCATGTGATTTACCTCCCACTGCTTCGAAGCTGCAATGGCTAAAGCTAGCCTTATGGAGTCCATCTTTTCCACTGGTTCAAAGTTTTAATTGTAGTCAATACCATGTACTTGTGAGTAGCCGTTGGCTACCAATACTTCCTTATATTTCAAATTTTATCCATCAGAAGCAAACTTAGTCTTGAAAAACCATTTACATTGAACTAGCTTCCTCCCTGGGGGAAGATCAACCAATTCCCAAGTGTTGTTCTTCTGGAGCGAGCTGAATTCTTCTTTCATGGATGTTTTACATCTTGGATCATGTGATACATATTCATATGTCTATGGGTCTGATTCAACCATCAGATAGCACTTCTCTGCAAACAAAGGGTCTTTCATACACATGGCACTCTCAAACTAAGATCTAGTCCTCCTAGGGTCACTAGGATTTCCAGCTAGTTCCCCAGCTGCATGAACGGTATTTGCTACCCATTTTTGTCTTGTACAACTATTAGGATCTGAAATTAAATCATAATTATCATAAATATAAGAATCGGCAAACTCATTCGTCTCTCCACCTACACTCAATGGATCTGGTGGTGAAGAAGACTCTCCAACTTCAACTGCTACTAAAGGCTCTTCTTGGAACTGAACACTCCTTTCAGTGAAGGATTTGTTAGTGTTCAAGTTTATCATATTGTACCCTTTTGAATCTTTAGAATACCCAACAAATAGAAACTCTTGGCTTTGGGGATGCAAATCCTTTCTCTTTTCAGTTGGAAATTCTAGCCCAAGTCTTTGAGCCAAAAATCTTGAAATGGGTCACATCTAGCTTGTGCCCACTCCAAGATTCAAAAGGAGTCATACCATCAAGATGCTTATGAGGCACCCTATTGTATATTTAGGATGCACAGTTTATAGCCTCAGACCAAAACATTGGTGGTAAATTCTTAACCTCCATCGTACAGGCTGCCATCTTTTTCAGTGACCTGTTCTTTCTCTCAGCAACACCATTTTTATATGGTGTGTAAGGGATTGAATGCTGCATATAAATACCTACATATTTACAATATTGAATGAAATCAGACTTGAAATACTCACCACCATTTTCATATCTGAGGATCTTGAGTCCCCTCCCATACTAGTTTTCAACCAAGGCCTTAAAGACTTTGAAAAGTTCAAAAACATTAGACTTATGCTTTAGGAAGTAAACCAGCAATACCTGGAAACATAATCTATGAAGTTCAGTGCATATTAGGCTTGAATCATGGACATATGAGGAAATGGACCAGCAACATCACTGTGGATCAACTCAAGAGGTGCAAAGGTTCTCTCATGACTAGCTCTCTCAAATTTGTGCTCTGGGTGTTTTCCTAGGATACAACCTTGACACACTCCCTTGGAAAGATTAATCTTTGGTAACCCTATGACCGTATCTTTTTCACTCAAATAATAAAGATACTTATAGTTAATATGGCCAAATATTTCATGCCAAATATTGCTTGCCTCATTAGCATGTATTAGAAGAGCAGAGGGGTTTGAGTAGGGTAGAAAATGGGAAAACATGTATACCTTCGAAGTGTGATCAACAACACCTTTTGCTATGACTTTACTAGTTGAAATATCTATGATTTCAACATCATCAGGGGAGAAGATGACCTTCTTTGGAGATTTTGTGTGAGTCATCTGATACACCGACAAGAGTTTAGAGGCAAGATGTGGAACATACAACACATTATTAAACTTACCATGGTCAAGATCAACCCTTCCTTTTCCCAAATTGTCAGTGAGAGAGTCATTTCCCAAAACTATTGGTGGAACTTTCGACATGTTAAGAGAGGAGAATGCCTCCTTTGTCGAAACCATATGTCTAGAAGCTCTAGAGTCTATGATGAAGCTAGGTGAGCTTGATGTGCCAGCAACTAAAGCATGTACTCTCTCTCTATCCTATGAATTTGATCCTCATTCCCTCTTCTTTGAGAAATTAGGAAGGGAGATGTTCAATATTCTCCAAGATTTGGGTCAGCATTTCAATTTGCTTCTTCATACAAGAGCTCTCAGGATAATAGCCCTTACTGCAGTATGCGTACTTTCTCATTTCTCCTTTGTTCTTCTTCTTCTGGAAGTTCTTCTTGGAGCCTTGGGGCTCCTCTTGAGACTTTTTCTTGTCTCTCTTTTTATCAGGTGGCTTCTTAGCTTTCTTCTTTCCTTTTGAATCCACCCTTGAATTTCCAGCAACCAAATCTTGGTATTTGGAAGGTTTGATGATGCCCATCATCACCAATTCATCTTGTTCTCATGTGAGGGATTCCATAAACTCTGCAAGATTAGGCATCTTCCAGGATCGAGCTGTCAACTTGGTGGCATGGAAAGTCAAAACAAACACTGAATAGTCAGGGAAAAGATTCAAGAGTATGGCCAAAACTAGTTGCTCTTGCTTCTTTTCAATTCCACACTATTTTAGCTACAAAATAAGGGCTTTAAACTTGGAAAAATAGAGTTGCAAGGATTCGAAGCTGCTGGGACTCAAAGAGATCAATTCATTCTTGATTTGATGTCCTCTCATCTCATCTGTCTTACCAAAAATCTATAAAATATTCTCCGACACTTCATTAGGTGATGTCAATCCATCAAGTTGGAAGAGGAGGTTTCTTGAAATGCTCACACACAAAAGACCATAGGCCTCATTCCTCCAGTTGTGCCATTTTATTTTCTCTGCGGTTGGATTGCGATCTGACTCAGTTTCCATAGTCACCCTGTAGATACCTTTCCCTCTCAAAAATATCTCCATCTCAACTTTCCATTCAAAGAAATTAAATGGATTCAAGATGATCTTATGAGATTGGTCCATAGCTCAAAAACTGTGCCCTTCAGTCAGCAGAATATGCTCCCAGTTAAGATGTAAAACTTGTAATAGAAATATGGAAGGAGACAAATTGATTTAGAAAGGCTCTGATACATTGTGGAAATTGATCCCAAGTGATAGAACAATTACACTCATAAAATTACTAATCAAACATGCAAAATTACCATCAAAGGAGACTGAAATTGGAGCATAACACTAATCTATATTGAATAAGTGTACAATAGCCAAACTTGTGAAGTCATAGGCTGCTGAAATACATAATTACATGAGATATTTGAATGCATAAGGATGCCATTCGAAATAGCCAAAAAGTAGGCTTACTAAATCTAGTCAAATCCCCCATAGGTGCATAAAGAAATTTCCAAATCCACTTAGAGGCTCACGAATTAGCAAGGTCAAGTAGGAAAGTTAACAAGGGATGGAAAGAAAACTCATACATGCTTTTATTAGGAGAAAAGGATGGAGGATGATGTGGGCAAAAAACAATTCAACTACACTTAGTCTTGCTTTCCCTTTTGCCTTAATTCTCAATAAAACAAACAGCTTTGCAGAAAAAGAATATATGCACTTTGGAGGATCTAGAATAAAGTAGACATGCTAAATATGGTTTCCAGGAGGTTTCCCAAGTGCTCCATGACTCAGGTTTAGTAAGTGTTGACTTCTATGACATTTAGAAAGCAACTAGCATAGAGTGGAATATAGGAGACTAGGTAAATAAGACAAAAATGATTTAATTAATGTCTAAGGTAGGTAACTATGGGTTGATTATTGTAACAATGACATGGCATTGGCTGAAAGACGAGGACACAAAATAGGTTCCTGCAGAAATGGAGGCTCGAAGATCTTGTGCTCACCAAGATCAAGGGATTTTCGGCACGACTTTCTAATGTACGTCGTCTAATTTTTATCCCCATTTGTTTGCCCTTATTTGATGTATGCGATGTATGTTGTCTCTATTATTTTCATTTTCCACATCAAATTATATAATTCATGTGCCCTGTTTTAATACCTGATTTTCATCCAAGGGTTTGTGTGAATGTTTATAGATTTCATAGGGTTTCATTTCCATTTCACCGATTGTAATGGCCATCAACATCTTTTTCGATTGCCCAATATGTGCCGATATTTTATTCTTAATACTAGAATTTCAAAACCCGCTTGCTGCACGAGGATTCTCTGAAACCCAGCACGAGAAATCAAACCCTATATGAGATATTGGTGTTTAAACCTAAGTGATGGATGCAAGTTTGTGTGTTTTGGTTTTTAAACCCAAGTGATGGATGCAATTTTGTGTTTTTTAAGGTGGAAATTGCTTCTTTCTAGCTCCAGGAGGATTACAATTGGCCCGAATTCATCAGGCCTACAAGCAGCCTATTTTTTGAGTGGATGTGTAATATTGGAAAATACCATGAATGATGAACCATGAAATGATAGGTGTCAAACCACAACCAAGGAGCCATGTGTTTATTGAAAATCCTTTCCATATATTCCTTTGACCAGATGAATTGTGATTTATTGCTCAATTCCTTGAGGCATCGAGTTAGAACTGCATAAGACATTTTTAACAAAATATTCAGTTATTCCCTTAATAGGGTTTTTGTTTCCTTTTGTAAAAAATATCATCAGCATGACAAGGTTGAATTCAAAACCAAACCCATTGCTAGTGGAGGGTCTTTGCTTACTGGTGGAGGCTCCCATCCCTCATCTATAGGCTCCATTTGTTCTTTTCCTACGTGGCCTCTTCAAGGCACTGTGATTCATATTTTTCCAATAGAGAAGTCCAAAACTTATCAAACCATGGGACCTCTAGGGGGAAACTCCTTTGTTTTTCTTGATTCTCTCTCATCATTGGGTTCACCCTAACTTGTGATTATTGGACACATTAAGCTTTGGAGTGTGTATAATGAGAAGTAGAGTGCCCTTCAAGAGGCACTTTTCTCATGGACAATTTGTGTTAGTTCAATAATCCTTCATCCTGTACAGATGACCCACTTCCATTTCCATCTTCCTCATATGCATTTAAATCTATATTTACATATGGACACACATTAGAGACTCACTGTGCCATGTAAAATCTGAATTGTGTTAATGCATTTGTGAAAATGCATTAATTTCTTGTTTTCAAGAGTTGATATAAAATATCAATTATAATTTCTTGTTTTCAAGAGATGAAATCAAATATCAATTCTGATAAATTGTCATGCTGTGTGAAGTTGCATGGCCCAAGGGAGGGAATGTCCTAAAAGGATTGATTTTCAAGTAGTTCTGATGAGAGGATATTATGGCACATATTATAAGTTCTTAGACAATATGGGCATATTTATAGTACCAGAAAAAATGCTTCAAGTATTCATTCTTGCCATAGATTTCACATTTTTGGTGTGGGATCACTTTGTATTTCAGGGGATTTCCAATAGGTAGGCCTTCATGAATCAAAGATTATCCAAACTAGGTTATTTTAGGTTTAAGGCACATCTTCTAGATGGACTTTAGTTGTCAATTTCTCTTATGCTTTTAGGTAAAAGAAGGTTGATATAACATGCTAAATTTTCTTTATTGTGGGTTAGAGAATGGATTAAAAATACCATATAGTGTACCCAATACACTACATTTCTTGGGCTTGAAATATTCTTCTACCAACCAATTTACTTGTACTTTTGTCCATCCTACCCAATATAATTAGCCGCACAGGAAAAAACCTAAAGTGATTTCCCCACGGCGCTTAATATTTTGGTTTCAACATCTCGTCTATGTTCTGCACCATTTAACTCATAACTAGGAAATTGCTATAGCAATTACAGGCCCAATACACACTTAAAGAATGTTTGACTTGATCATTGATCAAGAGAGTAATCTTCTTTCAATCATAATACAATTGTGATTTCCCCTTGCACAATCATTTGGATTGAATGTGATCCATGAAGGGTTATGTTGGGGGATGGGATATTTTAAAACACATTAATGGATATGATGCTTGTACAAAGGGCCAGTTGTCTACTTCATTCTGGATGCATAAGGGTGCCATCTCATCCAAAATCAGGGCCAAAAGTGACAGATAGGAGAGAGAATAAGTCATATCCTCATTTGTAATCACCATGAAAGGAACAAAAGGAACAATGAATTGTAGAGATAATTCAACAGGATGTACTCTAATGAGAATTAACTGCACAATCTACTCTTTGCAAAGAGCAGGTAATTTGTACAAAGGTGACTACAATAAGATGCATTATTCCGAGTATAAAACCATCAATTCATACTTTGCATTGTGCAACAAAAATAGGTGTAGGTCACACTATACTTAATCAGTGATATCCTATAGAGATCTATGGAACAAAAATATGTGTATGTCACTATACTGAATTAGTGATGTCCTACAAACTTGTACATCAGGTCTTAAGAAATTATGAAAGTGCATAAACTCCACTGGACTTGGAAGAAGTGAGTTAAAGTTGGAAATATAAAAAAATTATGTGTAGGTCTATACTGAATTAGTGATGTCCTACAAACTTATACATCAGGGTTTAAGAAATTCTGAAAGTGCATAAACTCCATTACACATGGAATAAGTGCTTTAAAGTTGCCAATATAAAAGGAAGAAAAAAGGAAAAAACAAGAAAAAATTTATGGTGACAACTTCTCCAAATGGATATAGTATAGTTGACTGTTTCCTCATTTCAAAAATGATCAAATAACTATTTTCTCATCTCAAATATTAATTCTATCATTTTTAATGTGCAACTTGAGTGTAAACTGAGTTCTTTTACCTAAAAAACCTGTGTTTCTCCTTTTATTAACTTGATATGCCAGACAAACAAACAATCCAAGGCTTTCCTTGATAGAGGATTCAAGTTTATGAGTGCTCATATGTACTCATTTCTATGATTATCTTTAATAAGTGCTCATATGTAACTTGCCACTTCAACGGAAGGAACTCATTGCTTTGAGCTAAGTTGTTGGGACATAGAGTAGAGGTATTGGTACAAAATTGCATTAGAGGAAATTTGAGGTCTAAAATGGGCCTCCTAAGGAAAATGATAAAATAATAGTTAAAATAATAAAATAATAGTTAAAATAATGAAAGAATAGTTATTAATTTTGGAGGAAGGATGAAAAAAACTACTTTTTTTGTTTGTATTTTCGACATATCTCCCTGTGCTTTTACTCAAATTCCCAGTGGGAGATCTTGTTGGATGTGGAATTTAATTCCATATCCAATGAGTACCCACACTGCATACTTTTGATAGACCCCACTACCCCAAAAACAAGAAATGTCTGAAAAATGTGATGATGACATCATCATCACATTTTTTTAGGTATTTCTCATTTTTGGGGTAGATGAGTCCGTCAAAAGTATGCAGTGTGGGTACTCATTGGATGTAGAATTAAATTCTGCATCAAACAATCTCTCCCATTTTAAATTTGAGTAAAATCATAGGGAGATATGTCGAAAATACGAACAAAAAAAGTACTTTTCTTTTATGACAAATATGTCAATTCAACCATTATGGTTGACTCATTTTATTGAAATTCTATTGGTTCTTGAATTCCAACTCACAAAATTGATTGTTCGCGCATTTTCTCATAAGTCCCATTTTAGACCCCAAATTTCCTCTAATGATTTCCTCTCTACCTTTGTCTAAATATGTGCCACAAAACCCAAGTGCAAGCAACTATGAGAAGTAAGAAACTTAGTTCCAATGCTACATATTTTCATTTCTTCTTGCATGATTTTGATATATTTGATTTCCAATTTCTTAACCTATTCCCTGCATAAAAATGTTTGAACTGTACCTATATTCTCACAAAGTGAATGAACAAGTTTTTTTCTAAACTTTAGATTGATCGCAATAGTTGAATATATGTAGGCAAACCATATTGTCATAGTTTTATCTTTGGCTATCTAATATCAAACTAGATATCCGTTTACATCTTGTCATTTAGTTTGGGCTTTTTCTGAGTTGTACGAAAGAATCTATTTATTAATTATGTTTGTCTAAATAGCAACAGAGAGAGAGAGAGATACTGTATAGATAGATATTATAATGTTTTTTCATGTTCAAATTTTGAATCTTGCTATTTTCTCTATAAAAGAGGAATCTAACCATTGGTGGAGAAATTGATAACAAGAAATTGTTCATTTTGATATTTTAAGTATATCAAAATAAGCTTGCAAAGGGTGCAAAAAAAAGGTAGCAACGAGTAGGAAGGTAAGAGATCCAAGTTTGGGGGGTACTGGACTAATTGGATATTTTGATGTAGCATGTCAAGGGTAAACTAGAAAATGTGGAGTTAGGGTTGTCCCAAAGATGGCAAAGAAGCATCATTTTTGTATAAAAATGGGAGGGGGTAAAGGGACAAATACGAGAGTTGAATTGTTGGTTTTGGGATGTCTCTTAAGGTTTTCCATAGAAATGTATGTTTCTCAATTGCAAGTGGTAGGGGACTTTAGGGTCATTATAGAGTGGGAAAAAAGGAAATCAAATTTACAAGTTCTCTCTCTTTGGTGGTGGCAAAAAGGGGTTATGAAGATTCAAGAGGTTTTCGTTGACCTTCATTTCCAACACATTTTTAGAGAATATAACATTTTGGAAAATAAGTGTTCCAAGGATGATTTTCCTTTGGATGAAATAAGGTTATTTTTTGAGGAATTCAAGGATTCTTCTCTGGTTAGTAGGGGATTGTTGGAGGTTTTCGAGTGATAGGATATTTTTTGACTGCCTGATTTCTTGCCTTGTAAGGGGTTGTTTTAGTTTTTGTAAAGATTAATGTATGAAAATGTTTGATCCCGAAGGTTTTAGTGGAAAAAAAGATGTATATTTTTTAAGGCTCAAAGGATTATGGACTAAAGGTCTTATGGATATGGGCTCATGTGTAACTCTATTTTGATAGGTGTGTTCTGCGTATTGCACATTTCTTTTTTTTATATAAAAAATGGACTAATTTTCCGTATAGAAAAGAATGTTAAAATCGAGAGGGAGATAAAGTAGAATATATAGGAGGGATTTCTTGTTTATAAACAAGGGATGTCATAAATATAAATATAGAATGATAGAAAATTAGATTTTATAATGATAAAAATTATAACCAAAACACCAATGTTTTTTCAACCCAACCTTGATATTCTATCACCCAAAATCAAGGGTGGGGCACATGCTTGTTTTTGAATGGATCCTAGGTATATGGGTCCCCAACCCCACCCAACCCCTTTACACCATCATCCTCTACCTAATGAAAACACTATCTATTTTAATGATCCTCCTTGTTATTATTCACACACATGTTTGGAAAATGAAACCATTTCTTTAAATTTAGCCAAATTCCACGTATATTTACCCAAAGAAAAAGAAAACTAGCATATTTACCTAAAGAAAAAGAAATCTAGTATATTTACCCAAAAACCCTAAAGCTAGATATCCATGTCCCAATTTAACAAAATTCTAGGTATATTTACCCCAAATCCAAGAAGCTAAACATCCATGTCCCAATTTGGCCAAATTCCTGATATATTTACCAAAGAAAATAAAAACTAATTCTTTAAATTTGGCCAATTCTAGGTATATCTACCCTTTTATTTAAAAAAAAACCAAGAAATTAGGTTTATATGTCCCACTAAGATCCCACAAGAGTGAATTTGCATCGGCTCATTAAGATGTCGAAGAAAAAATATATACGCTTTAATGTCGTGTCCAAATCAAATTCAATTTGTTTTTTTCACCACAAAATTTAATATGATTGTGTTGCATTCAAATGCATCAATATCTTATCATTGAAGTCCAGCTCTATCCATGATTCTATTTAGTATAGAGATAATCTAAGTATAAAAATATATAAAGGACCGCAACATTCGTCACTTCTCAAGACTCTTTGTAGGATTTCCAAGCTATTCATTTATATGCTATGCGAATCAATGTTACCTAACTCAGCTCAGGAAAATACTCGGCAAGGCAGAAGATCCAAGAATTTGACTCGACTTGGCAAAAACATAGGAAGTACAAAAACACAAAACTAAACAGTTTTATGAAAACAAATAAATTGATTCGCATCAATTTATTCTCAACTAAACTTGATGGCGAGATATTACTCTACCAACAACTAGGAAACTTTGTTCACACAAAACTTCAAGATAAAAAATAGATTAGTCTACATAATCGTTGATGATAATGACAACCAAAAGAACTTGGTATTTCCAAAAGTTGGTAGAGGATGTCAAACTACCAATTTCATATCATCTTAGGCCCATGGGGGATTCACTTGTTGACCAATATCCTAGCACGTTAGTTCATATCACTGGTTTTAAATTTCTAAAAAATCAGGCCAATATATTGCAGGTATTGGGGGGATGAGGGGTTTAGGGTGGGGGGATAGGGGGGTTTATAAGGATTAGGGTATAATAAGGGGTGGTGGGGAGGTTTCAGGTATTGAGAGGGGGTTTCAACAAAAGGATTTTGGACCAATATCTATAGAAATTAAGGGTATTCTTTAATATTCCATGATTTCACGTGCTATGTGAGAGGTGTACTAAGTGAACCCCCTGTGCTTAGGCCATACTAGATTGGATGGGTTAAGGATGCTGAGTAACCCACATTGATCACAAAAAGGTGTTCAACTACTTGCCATAATCCCTTTTTGAGACATTGTGGATTGTGATGTGACTCCACTATTGGGACACCAGATATCATTGCAGAAAACCCTTACCAATTTGATAGAAGAGTAGTTTATGAAGGGTATCACAAACATACATAATTCACAAAGATGGTAAGGTCTACATTGTACAAGAATAATTTATTATGCTAATTTTTTTCTCTCTAGTAGGCGAACTGTTAAACATGTTAGTTTGAATAAGTATGTGATGCAACACATGTCGATGATGTGGAGGAGAACGAAGCCCAATTGATGGTGAGACTGTTGGAGGTCTCAAGTTTCCAGAGGGTTATAGAAGGGGTTGGTTAAATGATCAATAAACAGGCCCTTTAAAAAATATCAACAATCTAATAAATTATAGTGTAACATCAACCAAGTATTAATTGACATATCAAAATAGAACAACAAACAGACCTTCCCCCATAGTTGGGCTTGCAACTGGTGCATGCTTCGATGAGATTTTTCTTGCTAGTGCTGCCATTGGTATGCTTGGTTTCTTTGGGGGTGGCGCAAATGTAATCATCCTGGGTGTAGAAGCAACAGGCCCTAAGATAACACATCACATAATTTAGAATTGCTGAAATTTTAGAGTATCACCTTTCATGCCCCAAAAATGATGAGTAGGAGATATTCTTGATGGTGCAGGTGCAGAAGAAGCAGAGGTCCCTAAAAATGAAATAAACAGATTATCCTTAGTGAATTTTACTATTGCAGTCCAAGAATATATCTCAAAGATCTGAGAAAAGGAAGCACATATACCCTTCGCATGTCAATGATGTGGAGGGGAACGAAACTAAATTGATGGTGAGACTGTTGGTGGTCTCAAGTTTCCTGAGGGTGATGGAAGGGGACGGTTAATCGGTAAATAAACAGGCCCTGCAAATTCAATCAACAATCTAAGAACTTAGATTGTAACATTAACAGAGTATAATTTTACATATCAAAGCTCAACAATGAAGAGACCTTCAGCCATCAGTGGGCTTGCAACTAGTGCATGCTCTGATGACCATTTGATTTGTGGTGGTGCCATTTGTATGCTTGGTTTCTTTTGAGCTGGTGCAGATGGAAACATTGTGGGTGTAGATGCAACAGGCCCTATGACAATAAAACAAAGAATTTAAAAGCACTAAAATTTCAGACTACTTTTCTCCAATTGAAGAGAAGAATATCACCTTTCATGCCCCAATAGTGATGAGTAGTATGAGATATTATTGATGGTGTAGGTGCTGGAATTATTGTGTTTCCTTTTGGTGACTCAAATGGAATAATAATTGGACTAGAAATAGGCCCTGCAAAAAGTTTTCAAGAACAAGTTTAACATCTTTTAAATAAACAAAGGTTGCATGGACATCAGGATGCCAAAGGTGATACTTCTCGGAGACCTTGATTAATGGGTGGAATCACAGTTAGTGCATGAATCCAGGATATTTTAATTAATGGTGCTTCCAAAGGTACATTTGGTGTCTTATCATGTGCTTTAGAAGAATCAATTCTTGTTGGAGCATCAATAAACACTAAAATATAAAATAAATGGTCCAAAGTTACTTAGTACTGATAACTCTCCCATCCTGAATGAAATTCTTGAGAACTCAAAAAAAATGAATATACCTTCCATTTTTTGATGATATATAGAGGAAGGGAATGTTATTGATGGAGGGAATGGAGGAACTCCTGAGTGTATTCTATAATGCTCAAGTGGAAAGGCATGTGGAGGAGATGAAGGACCTGCAAAAAATGTAAACCACATTAATCATTTGTGGAAAAATTCAAGAACGCTTATACTTCACAAATTAAGAATGATAGGAATCAAAGACCTTGACTTGTGGGTGGTATTGTTGCTGGTGGATGCAACCATGACCTTATCGTTGGTGGTGGAGCTACATGTGTTCTTAGTTTCTTCTGGGGTGGTTCAGAAGGGGAATTTCTTGGAGGATAAAGATGCCCTAAAATATAATAAACAATAGAATCTTAGAAAACCTTAATAATAATAACCTTCAATAAAAAAACATATCAGAACTGAAGAGGGACAACATTTCTAACTTTCACTCTTGGATAATGTGATGGGGATGGAAATACAATGGATGGAGCAAATATAGTTCTGAAATTGGGTTCTTTCGGTGGAGGGAAATCAAAGGAGAAGAAACAGGCCCTAACAAGTCAGTTCAGGCAACTGATTAGTAGGGAAACACAAATTATGTGATTCTAGTTCCAGACATTTAGAAAGAAACAATTCACATACCTTGGATAATAGGTGCATTTATTGCTGGTGAATGTGTCCATGATCCTTTTCTTGTTTTATTTGCCATGGGTATTATTGATTTCTGCCGGTGTGAAATAGAAAGAGAAATACTTGGAGGAGAAGAAGGACCTACTCGTAGTATAGTAAATATTCCATCAACAAGTTTAATAGTTTCCTTCATAAAATTATCCTTAAGATAAAGGAGGAGAAATATCTACCTTTCACATTATGATTACGAGGGGGAGAGTGAAATCTTATTAATGGGGCTCCCTCAGATGTTCCTGGATACTCAGTAGGGGATTTTGAGGGTTAACTGATTGGTGTAACGGGATCTGCAAAATTAACAACAGAAAGCAATGACTTCATTGAAAGATAAACATAATTATGCTTTCCAAGAGAGGAAACGTCTTTGAAACCTTTATTCTTAGGTGCCACTGAAACTGTCTTTTTCCTCTTTGATATGTTCCTTGGTTGTGCTGCAATGGGTATAATTGCTTTCTTGTGACGTGGTACAGAGGGAAAAATACTTGGAGAAGAGGCAAACGGTCCTACATAAAAACCCAAATCACTCAGCCATTGCCAAATCTTAGCTATACTTTTTCATGATGAAAGTTATAATTATTTAAATCTGGAAAGAAAAATTTATGTGCCTTGCTCATTTTCATCTCGATGATATTGAGGGGGGTTAAATGCCATGGATGGGGATGACTCAGGTCTTCCTGGGTACTCCATGGGGGATTTGGAGTGTTGTCTCATTGGAGTAATAGCATGCCCTGCAAAGTTTAAAATAGAGAGTAATGAATTTATAGAAACATAATCAATTTTCTTTTACTCTAAGAAATAGAAAGCTTCAGAACTTGAATCTTAGGTACTAGAGCCACTGGTGCTTGTGCCTTTGAAATATTTTTTGGCCATGCTGTAAAAGGTATACTTGGTTTCTTCAGAAGTGGCTTAGAAGGAAAAATGCTTGGAGAAAAAAAAAACGATGCTACAAAATAGGAATCACTTGAACATAACCCAATGTTGGTTACATTCTTTCAGGATGAAAATTCAAAAATATCAGAAGGAGCATATATCCACCTCGCATATTATGATGGTGTACATGGGATGGAGATATAATTGATGGTGCAGCCTCAGGTGGTTCAGATGGAAAGCTAGTTGGTGAAGAAATAGTCCCTACAAAGAATGACAACAACTCAGAGACAACCAATCATAAATGGCATTGAATCAGGTTTATTTCTTAGGTATGTGAAAAGGACTATCATTCTCAAAGAAGATATATGCCTCTTAAATACATCATTACACAATATTATGTATTCTGCAAATCATAAGGTTTCCATAATCATTAACATAGTGTATCTGTTCTCTAGGCACTAGAGACATAGACAAAGTAAGGAGAGGGCATAATCATAGGTGAAGATTCAGACACTCTTATTTTAAAACTTATCCTCTTATGGTGGTTTTTAGACACTCTTATGGTGTAAAGTAAAGTAATCATATGAGCAGACTTAACTCAGTTCAACTCAGAATTGAATTTATAGATAAGAAAAAATATCATCCTTTTGAATTGAGTTAAAGACAATGGTATAGGAAGCTTGTGTGACAATCACTTAAGAGTCAAAACAAAAACGACTTGGCCTCCATTTAGCAAGATATTATGATTTCTTAAGAAAAAGGGCATTTTCCTATATTAGTGTCAATTCAGTTTTATATAGCACATAAAGATATCCAATCTTAGAAAAAGGATAAAGAAATTGTCAAGACTAATATAATAATATTTAAAGTATTAGATGAAATACTATGCTCGAAAAATCTTGTAAAACGTAAGGCCTATTTGAACAAAAATTCATTCTCCCTAAGAATATCAATTCTTAAGGCATGTGCATGTAGCTATTATTTTCTAAAGCATACAGATTTGAATTTTAGTTTAGTCTAAGACTCTAAGTTGTAGTCCACTGTTTCTTTCTAGTTGATTTGGTTGGCATAGATTGGGGGCACAAATAAATATTTGAGACTTGTAATGACTGATATTCACTCAATCTACAAGTTATGTCCTACAAAAATGTAACCTAAGAGCTAGTCTCTACTTTTATAGGAATTTCTTGAGCTGAGACTTTGGAAGATATTCCATGCAACCCTTTTTCTGCAATCATTTTTCCACCTTAATGCACACTCAAATACGGAACTGCAACAAGAATTTCCCATAGATTTCATGTATGTAGCCCATTTGGCTATTGCCATGCAATTATCAAGGCATTAAGAATGAAATAATGAATATTTTACTCTATCCAATTACCGATTCCTAGTTGATATGGAGTTTGGACTAATATGCAAGTTAATGCTTATTCGGTGGAAGGATTCCAAGACCGAGAAGGCTGGTAGATAATTACTCAATCATATGTCTTGGATGAAGTTGTGATCAGATCCATTCCTTTGTGCAAACTCAGAATGCTTTATGTAGTGCAAAGTTCTGAAATCTCTCTTTTTAATTATGGGTTTCAAAATATTTTATATTTGGATTTATTTGGGAGAATGGCATCTTTGACTGTTGGATGGTTTAGTTGTAGCAATAGATTTTGGTTTACCAAACATAATGGTGGATTAAACCAAAACATATAGTTTAAATGGTCATAACATATAATTGAAATAAAATGACCACTTAAAGAACTATGAAGGAAACTGAATGAATGGTACCACCCAATAAAGCCCTTGGCTAACTCTTTCTAGGGCTGATCCTTCATCTATCAACACAACTCATAAGGATCATTTTGGAAGGGTGGGTATTCAATTATTTTGGCCAATAAGATCCTAATCAACACTGTAAAGTTTTGTCTAAATAAAAATTCATTTTAAACTATGGTCTAAAAAGGCTTTCTTTGGTCTAGTGTTGAGCTATGGTCTAAAAAGGATTTCTTTGGTCCAGTGGTGATAATGAAAGGGTTGAGAGTTTGATAAAGAATTGATTGATCAAATTGATGAGAGAGATTCATTAAGAATTTATTTAAGCACTCGTGGATTTGGTTATCGTCTTTGATATGCGAGTTAGTATAAACATTATAGTGTTCGATGCACATTACAGTGGTGAATATTTGACACAAATTAAACTTGGGAAGTAATGTTGTGGTATAAACACACTAGTATTCTCAGAGACTAGGTTTATTATCAGAGCAAAATTGTTCTACTGTAATTTTTTTAAAGTAAAAAACATAGACATAGCATGATACAGTAGAATATGTGAGTGTAATAAAGTATGTACCTTAGCTTATGAAGCAGAGTAGTTTGCATTAGGCGTATTGTACATTTTTTGTAAGGCACTAGTATTCTAATGCAGCTACTAATAGGATTATGTTTGAAAAATTGAAAAATATTACAGAAAAATAGAATGAGTTTTTTTGTGGATGGATTTATTACAGAAGATGGTGTAATTTTCTCAGAAGTTGTTTAAAGTAGAAAGCGACTTCGAAAGATTATTATGGCCGGTAGTTTGATTTGCATTTTAGTAATTGCAACTCATTTCTCTAGATGGGTGATGCTGGTTTTTTGGATTTATATCAAAACAAGTCTATATTGAAAATTAAAATGGATACAAGTTGTACCAATATAAGGGATGAGTTATTTGGGGATGTTTGCATATTACAACAGTGGATGAAGCAAAGCAGTTCTACCCTCTATTTTGCCTAGGATCCAATGTAGCCTTGATTTTTTCGGGGAGAATAGTTAACTATTTCTTCCATATGCGTAAGAATCTTGGGCTTGGTGTGGATGGTTGGGTAGTATCCTTGAAGGTAATGATGCAAATTTTGGTGCTGCTTGGGCTTACAATATGTGGAATCTACTAGTGGGTAAATAAATTTGTAGTGGATGACCCTACAATTCCCAAGGGAGAAGCTTGTAAGAAGGTATATCCATATTCTAAGTTCTTGCAATTTTTCAAATGTGTTATGTTAAGAACATAAGTTATTTTAGGTTCTTTAAGACAACCTCTCGTACTTTTTACAAAAGAAACCAAAGATGGGAATGATGGAGAGTTTTAAGTTCCTATTGAATTCAAGATATGTGAGAGACCTTGCCAATTTGGTGGTTGCATACGGTATTAGCATCAACCTTGTTGAAGTCACCTAGAACTCCAAACTGAAGGCACAGGTAATATATGTCAGATCTTAGGTTCTTTGGCAACATAATTACTGTTCATACATGATACTTAATATGCATAATAATATGTTTTCATCAAAAACTGATTGTTTGACAAAGCATTAGGCAGTCACTGTACAACACTTGCTCTTAATTTCTAAGCCTCTATTGCTATCCATGCATTTATAGAAGAGCCTTTTCTACCCATCCAAGTATAATTCCATATTCTTAACTACTAACCAACTACAACTTGGTTTCATTTTGTTCCTATATTAAAATTACAATAATTCATTTAATTCATTGACAATGGCCATCCGTTGAGCTGATGGTTCATTGCATAGTAGAATTGTAATTAGGTGGGCATGTTACTTACTGAAGTTGTTACTTTGTGGGCTTACAACTAAGTCAATTTAATAGGGGTGTCTAGTGTTTTGGCGGGAAGGGGGTTTGTATTTGACCCCAAAGGAAAACAAGTCATTGAGTTTGCATGGGGAATCGGCATCACTTCTAATAATATGGTTGAATAATTATCTTTACTCCAAGGTCTATCATTATTGTGAGAGTAGAGCATTCACAAAGCTACAATATTATGGGACTCCAAAATTGTTATTAGGTCTCTCTATCTCAAATTTCAATCGCCTTCCAAGGAGAATATCCCCTATGTAATCTAGTTCAAAAAATTCTTCAAAAAGCACATAGGGTTTTGAATGGATTGAGTATTACCATGTTATTCATGGATTCGAACTTTAGAGTTCATAATTTAAGGACATACATAATGTAATGTGTCTATGATTGCAGAGAATGGTAGGGTTGTAGTAGAGAGAAATATTGAAAGTAGTTCAGATCCATCCCATTTGGACTCTATTTACTGAACACTTCGAAGTGGGCGACCAATAAATCATTTGAGTAGCTGGGTTGATGATAGTCAACAACTTAGAGGAATGAGTGGCACTACAATAGAATTAGGAATTGAGGATAATTTTGTTTCTCAGTTATAGAGGGCTCAACCAGTTGATGACACTCGATCATATTAGGCCTAGGATACCACCAGATCACAGGAAAAGGGTGATGCTACTGCCTCACAAGATGCATATTTTGGTACTATAATGATAGAAACTTTACAATCATAGGGAAATGATATACAAAGAACCAAGGAACGTAAACAATCCCATGTTGAGGATAATACAATCTATCATCCTTTGTTGACCATTAGATACTCAAAATTGTGTACTGATCATTTTTACCATTATAGAGGACTCTGTAAGTTAGGTTCCAAAATTCTTAAAGGGTTCTAGCTCAATGGAAGAGCGTCTGCTTTACAAGCAGGAGGTTGGTGGTTCGATTCCTCCATGACCTAATGATATTATAATATCGATTAAAACAACTAAATTAGTAAGAAAAACCTAAGAGATAGGTGACCAAACAAAATGACCAAAAATTGTATATAAAATTACTAAAAATGACTAAATTAGTGACCAAAACATGAGAGACACGAAACTAGGCATTAAAAGAATGCAACACGTGGTGCGAATGATGAAGCCAAACATGGTGTTGATATGGTAGCAAAATAAGATGTTACTTTGGATGCAAAACATGGAGCTACATAGGAAGAAAAATATGGTGCAACAATAGAAGAAATGTTTGGAGTCATTTTGGTAGAAAAACATGATGCAAAAAAGGAAAAAAAACTGGTGCAAATTTGGATGCGAAAATTGGCACATATTTGGAAGTAAAACATTGTGCAAAATGGGATGCTAAAGTGGTAGCAGAAATGGATGCAATATTGGATGCTAACATGATGCTATTAAGGATACAATTATGGCGCTAATGGGGGTGTCATTTAAGAAGCAAAAGCAGACATTCGCTAGGAAGCAAAATAGGATGTTATTTAGGAAGCAAACCTCGATGTTTTTTAGGAAGCAAAGTTGGACGCTATTATGGAAGGAAACCTTGACGTTGTTGAGGAAGAAAAGGTGGACGCTATTCTGGAAGAAAAAAAAGAGAATCTATTTTGGATGTCATAAAGGATGCTATTTAGGAAGCAAAAAAATCTGTTTTTTGAGACGCTTTAAGTTTTGTCCATGGCGTGTCCCCAGTTTAGTGTCTAGTTTGACCACTCAATGTAAAATAAAATTACACTAAAAAGGGATGCTAAATGGGACACTAATTCCAAGATTTGTTGTAGTGAAAGAGTGTTTTCTTTCCCATAAGAGAAAAATGACAAGTGGAAAAGACCATTGAGTGAGAACTCAAGATGCAAGAGGCATCATCCCCAAAAATCAGGTATGTGCTCCTAATTGAGTTGCTAACGAGCAGGAGGCTCATAAATTACCAAGTACTAGGAAAAATACTATTTAATAGTATTTCGATGAGCAGTAGGAGGATAGAATTGGCTAGGGATTAACATATGTATAATGCAATAGATGGTGTATTCAGATATTTTTCTCTTGAGGTTCAGAAAACATGCTCGAGAGTTCTAGAGAAAGTAATTTGGATGCTATAGGAGTTGGTTGGGAGGAACAACGTCTCCAATTTTGTTTTCCTGGTTTTGGTTCCAGCTTCCTACTCTCTTTCTTATGAATGATTCTAGATGTAGTAGGATGTAAATGTGAAATGTTAAATTGTAGTTATATTTCCTTGCAGTAATGTTTATGCATTTCTGGAGAACCATTATCCATGTTTTGTAAATCCTATATCTAATGAATATTAAAATAGAATATAGTTCCGTTCTTAGTTATCTTACTATTCTTATGCTTGAATGTTTTAGAATTGATGAGTCTGCATCTAATAGATTGAAGCCTCTGTTTTTACACGGTATGAGATGTTCCTGCTGTGTATTTCCTTATGAAGTTGTTTTCTATAATTATTCCTTAATTCTACATTATGAATTTAGGTTGTACAATGAATTTAGGTTGCACAGAGAAAAAACCATAATTAAACTGTACAGAACTTATAAGGAACTTAACGCAGTTGGTACCAAGATGCGGGTGGTCAACAAATAGTAGAAGGTGATTATAACAACAGCCAGGTGCATGACGGGATAGGTGTCGACCCTCTCCATTCCCGATCACATGTATAATACAAATGGTGCAGGATTCAAGTAATGTAAGCTGATTAAAATGCATGGAAAGCATCATTCTAACTTGCATGGGGGAGTCTACAGACAGGAAAATTTGGACAAATGATTTCCTTGGAGGCGATTTCATTACAGAGGTCTCTATAGACTGGTGCTTTTGTTATAGGTCATGGATTTCTGAGGCAATTCATAGGAGGTGATCTATGTGAAAGGCCATCCCTCACCCACGAAGAGGTGTACTTGGTTCTGTATTGGTGGGGTTCTTTGTTGGCATCCTACTATCTATTTGAGGAGGAAGTAGAGGGAGATAATGGCACAAAGTATTGTGTAGTTGGTTTGGGAAAAGCACTATCGTACAGGCTTACGAAATTCCAAGGTGAACATCACAAAAAAGGGAAGAGGCTGAAAGCGCAAGCACTTGCATTGTTGTCACCATTCCACCAGGGTTTATGTTTGTTCTTATGGGATGGAAGCTCTGTGTGTTGAAGAGCAAGAATGGGAAGCCATGTTTAACTAGGAGACACCAAATCACATCCATCATTCCATAGATGCGATGGAAAATGATATTTTCGGTGAGTTTCATTTGAATATGGGCAGAGAAGTGTTCATGTCCAATTACTATCATCTCAAGTTAATCCTCTCGCGTTGCATGAATGAGAGGGAAAGCTTCATCGATCTGGTTAAAATCATAGTTGGATATTTTAGGGATGATGTTGAAACTGGTCTGGTCCACATGAAGAGCCTACTTTAGTTGGCTGAGCCACCTTTTCGGTGTGGGAAAATGATCAATGACGACGAGGGTGCCAGCAGTGCAGCCGGGGGAGCCCATAATGTAGATGGAGGTGCCCACAATGCTGACAAGTGGGAGGGAGAATCCACTAGGAGGCACTAGCCTCATCCTTGCTATGGGTCATTTTCCTAGTTTTATGTGCTTATCTTCCTTTGGTATTCTTGTTTATATGTCTTTTTTTATATATTGGTCTTCGGTAAGTATAATAATGTGGTTGTCTCAGTTTAGAGGCTGGGGAACCATCACCTTAATGAGACATATAATCTGGTCCATTTTGTTTCTCTTTCTATTTAGGTTACATGACCATTACCTGGATCCATGTTTCAGGATGTGGGATTATGTAAATACTTGATTATGTCTTAAGACGTAATAAAAAAAGGACCTATCTTATTAACAAAAAAAAACTTAACACAACTGGTTAAATGTTCTCAAATCATGTTCAGTCAACGGAATCAAGGTATGGTAGTAAGCACTAAGATAGTTTCCAGATCCAATTAACTTACAGTGAATTAAACCCCATATCAACCAGAAAACATGTTGAATCCGCAATTAAACATTGATCCATAATAGAAATTAGATCAATGGTTGAAAAGATATTTTGCACTTAGAAGAAATGCCCCAGTTAAACCTAAAAAAATATCCTTTCATCGTGCGGAGGAGATCAATCTTGGAGAACATCGACGACAATAAGGGCATTTCACACGAGAAAGAGCAAGGAATATAAATGAGGGGTTGGGATGTGAAATCAGAAGTTGATCACTGGAATTTAAGATCGAGATTTATGACTGAGATCGATCATAAATAAATCGACGGTCCACAATGTTTTCGCAAGGAGAAGTTGCGAGTTTTGAACAACTTTGGATGTGCATGAATTTTTTTTATTTAATGCACTTCTTAGTTTTGGAGTCCACCGTTGATTTGGTGGGGACACCAATTGGATGGTAAACGAGCCATTTCACTGATTCAACTAGCAAGTTGTTTAGTATTGATTGGTCACGAATTTTTTATCCAAAGGAATTTATTACAAGCTTGAGTCCGCCTGAGTGAGTTAAATGTTGATCCACAATTTTAGAAGATCAACGATTGAGATTGTATCTGCAAGAAAATCAATGGATGATAATATTTGCAGAGGTTTCATTATGAATCCATAAAATAAATCAAATTGATAGTCAGGATTAAATCCGCAAAAGAGATCAACGGTTTATAGAAACTATGGAAGGAGAAATGCGAAAAGAAGGAAAAACAAAGACAAAGCAGGATGTTGAGTTGATATTTGCGATTTCCACATCAGATCAAGATTGAAGGTCAAGGTTGATTCCGCAGACATAAATGGTGTGAAAATAATTTGCTGAATGCGAAAAGAGGAAATGAAAGAATTAATATTTTTTCAATGTAAAGTTTTCGAAGCCAAATTTATGCATCGAATCAAGATCAATGGTCAAGGTTGATTCCGCAAATATCAACGGTGCAGAAAGAAATTACGGAATATAGAACGCGGAAAGGAAATTAATATTTATGGAATGTAAAGTTCCAAAGTATGATTTTTGCATCAGATCAATATCGACGGTCAAGGTTGATTTTGTAATGATTAATAGTGCAGAAAAGAATTGTAGAATGCAAAATGCGGAAGGAAGAAAGTGGTCAAATGAATGTATCGATATGTTGGGTTTCTGACTTCTGTATTTCACAGCGAAAGGTGGAAGGTGAAAGGAAGAAAGTTAGAAGACCAAGTGATCGCTTCATGGAGTTTCTGAATTTCGAGGTCTACAGCAGAAGGCGAAACGCGGAATCGACATTGCGGAATGGTTCTTGTAAAAGAAAAGTAACTTACCTTTTTGAGTTTTTGGGTTGGAAAACTATTCATTTGGGAAAAGGGTTTCTAAGTTTTGTTAAGGAGACGATGAGCATTTAATATGACCAAGGTTATGATTTAAAATCTCTACTTTGTTTGTAATGCCTCATATTAGATAGATTTTTATTTAAATTGTATGCAGATATATGGTTATAGAATTTTTATTTTGTGTGAAATTAGAGGTATGCTACTTATGGTATTAGAGCATGGTTTCAGCACTAGGGATGAATAGGATCAACACAAAACTGCTATAAAAAACAACAAACTGACTCATGTTTATTTTTTCTTGAAAATTATCTTACACACAACAAAGAGAAGTACAAATATATTTTGTAGGAAAAATTACAGATGCGGGAATGTTTGTAGGAGAAGAACGTCACCTGAAACAACGTTTAAATGAAGAGGGTAATCTAAGGGAGGGAGAGTTCTCAATAGACCTAAATGAAAGTTAGGACAATAAATATGAATTAAAAAGGACTATGGATGATCTAAGATCTAAATTAAGAAGGGTTAAGGAATATAATGAGCAAATTGTGAAGGCTCAAGAATAACTGAACACTATCTTGTTAGCAAAAATCCATAATTAAGAAAAAGATAAAAGAAAGGATTTTGAACAGGAACTGCCTAAAACTGCCCCGTACAACAAATGAAAGGGTAGGAAGCTATAATTTTCCAGCCATAAATCTGACACTTCAAGTGAAGAGTCACTCAAACACCATAGAAAAACTGAAGATTCAAGTGAAAGAAGTGATGAAAATAAAAAGAAGAAAAAGTACAAAACCTATGAGGAAATCTATGGGGAGTTCAAAAAAATTGAACCACCTATGTTTGATGGGAAAATTGAGAAGGGTGAGGAGGCAGAGACTTGGATATTCGGTATGAAAAAGTACTTCCAAATATTTAATTACTGAGATGAGTTGAAAGAAAAAATGGCTATTTATAATCTAATTGGAAAGGCAGATATATGGTGGAAACATATAAATAAATTATACAGTATAAAAGAAAGGTATGTGACCTAGAAAAATTTTAAGAAATTGTTTAAAAGAAAAAAATTAATCTAAATAGTATTATGAAGAAAAATCCAAGGAGTTTTATGAACTTAGGTTAGGGACCATGACAATGAAAGAAATATGTAGTAAGTTCTTAAGCTTACTTCATTGTGTCCCCTACATAATTGATGATAATCCCAAGATGCAACGGTTCCTTAACTTCTTGCCCCTCATGTTTAAAAATAGATTGAATATGACAATCCAAAGACACTAGAGAAAGCGATGAGGAAGGACAACTTCTGTTATGACCGAAACAACAATAAAAGAGAAACTTTACCAACTTGGAAAAATCAAAGGATAAACACTTTTTATTCTAAGAGAAAACAAAATAAGTTTCATAAAAACATGGGAAATAATTAAAGAGGATATCAGGGTAATAATTAAAAAGGTTTTAAACATCAAGTTTCCGTAGTACCCTCAACTGTACCTAATAAAAATCCAACACAAAATAACCCTTAAAATGTTTGGAGTGTGGGGAGAAACACTACTTAAAAGATTGTCTAGCAAAGAAGAAAAACTTTAATGTCCATTATATACGAAAAGTAGTTACAGTTGGAAATATGACTAGAAGCATGCCCATAATCTGTGTTGCACTGGGAAAAAGGCAAGTAGACCACTAGACTTCCATGCTCAAAATTGAAGGTATGATAAACAATTAACCTATCTCTATCTTAATTGACCTAGCAACAAGCCTGAGTTATATTTCACCTAGAGTAGTTGATTTAGGAAATTCGGTACCTAAAAATTTTGATAAGTTGTGGCTAGTACACCTAGCCACACATACAAAAAGAAAGGTTACTAGAATTATTAGAAATTGTAAGATAATGTTGAATGATTTCCTTACAAATGTGATTGTAAATTTATTTCCTTTAGGATATTATGATATGTTGATAGGAATGGATTGGTTGGAAGAGCATAAAGTTTTGCTAAATTGTTTTGATAAAACATTTAAATCTATGGATAATAAGGGGAATAATATAAAAGTGAAAGGGATTCCTAGGAAGGTAACCATCAGAGAAATATTTGCTCTGCAATGAAGACATCAACAAGAAAAGGATGTAATTTATTCGTAGTATGTATAATGAATGATAAGTAAAATGATATGAAGCCTAAACTAGAAGACATACATGTTTTAAAGGAGTTTGAAGATATCTTTCCGGAATAAGTCTCTAGACTTCCTCCAAAAAGGGATATAGACTTCACAATTGATCTGATACATGGAGCGGTACCATAATCAAAATCTCCATATCGAATGAAAATAATATAACTCATAGAACTAAAATGTTTTGTCCCTAAAATTTGTAAAATGCTACCTTTCAAGTACATTATTTTAACTTCTACGACATGTAACTTTCGTCGTTTACTAAATCTAAGTGTCATAAGTTGTTTTTCCCTTTTATGTGTTTTCCTATATAATGATGATATGTTTATGTGATGTGGTTATGTTACTTGGATTTTTTTTATATGATTAATGTGCATGTCTCTAGTAGTAACGGGAATTTGTCAATGCTAGTTAAGTTACATTTTACTTCCTATTTATATGTCTTATTTTTTGTTTATGGTTTTATTTATTAAAAATAGTGACTTTCCTTTGCATGCCAAGGGGTGGAGTGGTAGGGTTCGATCCCTTGAGGGTCCACTTGGAAAGGTAAGGATTCCTGGTGCTTTGAGGGGCTTACTTAGATTATTGCAAACTAATGCAGGCTCCTACTCTTGTGCAAGTTATTCTGACGATGAACTCTGTCTTATGACCATGGAAAGTAAAGACATCTTACAACACTACATCTATACTACACTATATTGTTCGAAGCTCGTGAAAGGAGGACTAAATTCCTATACTTAACTTTTCCTAAGTCGTACGTTTAGGTAATATTGGATTAAATGTATGGTTATAACTTTATGGTAGACATTAATATGTTTAAGGTTTAAAAATCTTATCTACCTTGATATATAAAATTTGTAAACTTTATTGTATAACTTGTAGGGTTTATGGCATATTCCATATGCCATCAACCACCTTGCATTAACATGGAAAATGTGGGTTCTATGGTTTTAACGTTGGAAGAGTGGTGTATTAAGGATACACATCATTAGCATAAATATAGCTATGTGGGTTTAGATTTCATGGATGCTGGAGCACAGGGTGGTGCCTTTAATGTTTCTAGGGAATCATGGGAATTTGGCCTCAAACGTTGGTTATAGTAGATATGCATTTCATTTGGTCTCTCTTTGGTTTGTTTGGGTGGCCTCAAGCTCTCGGGAGTTATTCTGCGTAAAGCAACAACCTTCAACTCTCTCAAGGTAAGCATATCAAAGGTCTGCACATTAACTTGTTTTAGATTTGATTTAGTTTTGTAGCTTTCATACTTCTCATGGAGTCTATGTGGGTTTGTGCAGGTACAGAGCGTGGCTATAAGGTGAATTTGATGGTGGATCCTTAGGTGGCCTGTGCAACCTATTAGCGGGTAAGCCCTACAAAAATGCAAAGGCCCTTACCTTTGCGTGATTTTTTTGACAAAGAATTGAAATCTGGGTTGGGAGAAGTATTGCTATGTAGTTTTGATTTGTTGGGTTTGATAGTTTTTTGGGAATCCAATGGATGTGACTATGTTAGAATTTTCCATCATAATTTCTGTATGTAAAAAGGTTTGGGGAAATTTCTTGACTGTTGAGAGATGGTTTAGATCTGTGTATGAATTTTGTCATGTTGTAACGTTTGGTAATGTATTTGGTTTAACATTCAATGGAAAGCTCTGTACTTAAACTTAATGGTACGTATGTTGGATTACAGTGCCATTGATTGCAATGGCACCATGGATAGCATGATTGTGTATTCTATACATTTTATGCATTGTATTTTTTGTCATGGTAAATTCATTGGTGTAGGAGTTAATAAACATCATGGTTGGTGTTGAAATATTGGAACTTCAAAGAATATTCTATATGTATCTTTTTGTGGTCCCCGATGGTCCTACCAGAAGAACCACTTGTATTACATTGTACCTCGATGCTTCTAATCGGAATAACTAATAAGAGTCATGAGGTAGTCACCTCTAATTGTAAAGGTGGTTCATCAGCACCCCAGTGTGGTTACTTGAGCCTACATGTGTAACTCAATCCTACATGATTTAACTCGAGCCTACATGTCGGATGAGTTAACTTAAGTGAACGGATGAATATAAATAGAGGTGTAGAGCTCCTCATTTGAAACACACACTCTCACTTGTGTAGCGCATTAGTGGAGAAGAGAAGGAGGAGGATCAGGCTTTGATCTCCTTGTTGGTTTTATCTTTTATCTTTTGGGGCATCTATATTGAGGAAGATTTTGCTGGGTTTTTCCCTTTAGGGTTTTCCGAGGATAAATATTTGTGTTCCTTTTGTATGGTTGTGCTTGTCTATCTTTTAGTGATCCTATTTATATGCTTTTGTTATGAAATTGAAATGAAATACTAATGATCTAGCTTAGCATATGAAAATTTAACATGGTATTAGAGCCACCCTGAAAGAAGACATTGTGAAGCTATAGAAGTTAGGGATTATTATTTTTTTATTCTCTCTCCAAAATATATCAGCAGAAGAAGGCTAGGATGACTCTCCTTTGAAGGGCACATCTTTCTGTCAAAGCGGAATTCAATTCTGAGCATTTTCAGTTTTCGGTGTGGTAAATTAGGGATTCTTGTAGAAGAAGAATTTTTGAGTGATCCAAGCATAGGATTGACCCCCTCATCAAAATCGAAGTTTAGAGACTTGTATCAAGATTTTTGGTTGGGTGAAACTCCAAGAAAGTCAAACACTAGTTTGACCTCGAGCTAAAAAAACCCTAAATACTAAAACTGCTATGTTTTGGTCCTTTCACAATATTCTGCGATTGGCTAAGGATCAGGAGCTAAAAATTACAGAGGACGAATAAAAAATCCTGATGTACATTGTGTCCAAAACTCATCCTCATATTCACTATATTCTGTGAGATATGATCCCTCCAAGTTAGGGTTCTATCCTCTTCCAGAATTCATCCCTAAACAGGACACCGGGGGAGAATTGCTATAGCGTGGGCTAAAGAGGTCCAAATGGAATTCCTGAAGATGTTCCAGAAATAGCATGGACTATGATTTATATGGTATGAAGTTCAGAACTACAAGATGAAATAGTGACATGTGGCAGGCCGTACAACTTTTCTGTTCTGAACGGTCCTGTAACAGGTTACCTTGGGAAAGGGATCATAGATCCCAATTGGTGAAACAAATTCTGATGAAACCTATGGTTCTAGATTAGGGACATGTGAGATTACCTCAATGATAAATTTCAGACATAGAGGAGCTGCAATTTCATATATTTCATAGAAACAATTATAGGCATTTTACAGAAGAAATTGGAAAACCAGGGCTTCTTATTCCAGGAGCTTCCCTCCACTGTTTTCAGAAAAGGAGTACATTGAATAGATCCATTTGAAGAGATATATATTTATATCCAACCAGATCTAAAATATTCCAAGTTTTTAAAATTAGGGTTTCTCTGAAAAACCCTAGATCAGCTAGCTCCGGGAGCAAAACAAACACCTCAAATCGGTAAGATCTAATCTTTTGTTATTTGCATTTGAGGTTCTCATCTCAAATTGATCTATCAAATTAGCTTGATGATAATCTTGGTGAAGTTGACAACTTCCAAGCATAGAAGTATTTGATCTCTTTGAAGAAAATGAATTGGACACCTACATGAGTAGAGAGGTTCCAGTTCGAGAGGGGGATGAGGCTCAAAGCCTTACACCAAAAGAACTTGGTCAAGGCCAAGAAGATAATTGTTGATTCAGTCACGGATCAACTTGTACCATAAGTGTCTTCCCTAAAGACACCAAAATAGATGTTTGATTCCTTGACCAAGCTATTTGAAGGAAATAACATACGTCGTAATATGACCCTAAGAAACAAATTGAAGAGGTAAAAGAAGAAGTGAAGAATGCAGAAGTGGTGATAGCCACCTTGAATGGCCTCCCAAGATCGTGGGATCCATTCATGTGAAGAATGTATGCCAGAAGAAAGTGATTAATTTCAGCTCATAAGAGGAGAAGAAGAATATGGGAGCAATTGAATATCAAGCTCTCACCATTCAAAGAAGACCCCTCAAGCGATGAGGAATATGAAGAGCTCAATTCTTGAAGAACCTCTTATTCATCTTATCATTTGGATAAGAAATGATGATTTCATGAATTTAGAAGATGATAAAGCAGAATGATCAAGATGGAGTCTACCCTTGAAACAAATAAAAGATAAGTATTCAAGTGTCATTTCATGATATTGTTTTGTTATACATTTGATTATATTTAGTTGATGTGTTATGCATGATAGATTGTTTGCATTAATGACTGTATACTACTAATATGCATGTGATGGGTAAGTAATCTAGAAAGTTTCTATGAGATATGGATGAATGTTGTATTGGCTAAACAATTGCATGTTGCATAATAATTTTTCATTATGCATATGTTTTATGAAATAGTTCTAACCATGCAACTGGTGCATTTGAATTGTAGGAGAGGTCCTGTACAACCTCCTACAAGAAAAGAAGGATGAGACTTGTTTCGAAGAACAAGTGATGACAATCCAATAAACATGAATATGAAGCTCCCAGGGTCAGATACACCATGATGGAAGAAAGAGCTTCAGAGAGCAGTAGATCCACCTCAAAGGATGAATACCACCATGGGTATGAGAGATAACTCAAGATGAAGAAAAGAATGATATGAAAGAAGCTATGATCAAAGAATAACAGTTGATCATGGGGAATGATGTATACGATATGATTTCAAGACATAAAGGGAAGTACGTAGTATATTCCATATGGATCTACAAGAACAAGTGTACAAAGCAAGGTTTGTGATTTTTTGCAGAAAGAATAGACTATGACATGACATACTCTATTGAACAATATATATCAAGCATAGAACCACCTGTACAGAATGAATAAGGAAGATAATACTCCACTTCAGGGGGAGTGACTACAGAAGATATTTGAGTTCGACACGGTATGACATGAAGGACAGCTTCCTGATGGATCGAGACTTTACCAAGAGTAAAGTGGGTTCCAACCTTCAAAGTTGAATGCAGAAGACTAAGATATGTTGATGATCTAACAAGACGAACTCATGGAAGATGTTATGATGAAAGAATACTAGAATGATGTTTGGGATATAGTACTCAAACCAAAAAGCAAGAATGTGGTATCTTACAAATGGATTTGCAAGATAAAATATGTTTCTGATAGAAGTAAGGAAAGACTTGTGGCTTGGGGTTTCTATAAGAAAGAGGGAATTATTTATGAAGAGACACTTACTCCAGGAAGCAAGGTACACTTCCTTCAGAACTATGATGGTAGTTGCTCCATGATGAAGTAAATACAAGCCTTCCTTAATGGAATGATTGGGGAAGAGTTTTACATCAAATAATCACAACGATTTGAAGTTGAAGACAAATGGACTCATATATGTAAGTTGAAGAAGGCCCTCTATGGCATGAAGCAAGCTCCCAGAGTTTGGTATGGAAGGATAGACCATTTCTTGTCAATTATGGGCTTTACCAAGAGTAAAGCTGATCCTAACCTTTATCTCAAGGTTGTAGAAGATGAACCTTTCATCCTGTTATTATATGTGGATGACTTATTCTTGACAAGGAATGAGAAACAGATCATGGAAAGCAAGAAGGAATCTTTCCCTGGTAGGATTGCATCATCCTTGGACATTGTCCTAAAGTGATAGGGACTGATTCTCCTGTAATCAATCCAGTGGCTTCGATCCTTGAGAATGTGGTAGGATTGCATCATCTTTGGACATAGTCCTAAAGTGATAGGGAATGATTCTTCCATAATCAATCCGGTGGCTTCGTCCTCGAGAATGTGGTAGGATTGCATCATCCTTGGACATAGTCCTGAAGTGATAGGGACTGATTCTCCTGTAATCAATCCGGTGCCTTCAGTCCTCAAGAATGTGGTAGGATTGCATCGTCCTTGGACTTAGTCCTAAAGTGATAGGGACTAATTCTCCCATAATCAATATGGTAACTTCGATTGTCGAGAATGTGGTGGGATTGCATCATCCCTGGACTTTAAGTCCAAAAGTGATCCAAATACTTTTTGTCTTTGAGTTGTGGATTGCAGGTTGTAGCTGATGATGACGATGCCGTACTGATCGAAAGATCAAAGTATGATGATGATGACGTACTGATCGAAATATCAGAGTATGATGATGATGATGTACTGATCGAAAGATTAGAGTATGATGATGATGTACTGATAGAAAGATCAGAGTATGATGATGATGACGTACTGATCGAAATATCAGAGTATGATGATGATGAAATACTGATCGAAAGATCAGAGTATGATGATGACATACTGATCGAAATATCAGAGTATGATAATGATGACGAATTGATCGAAAGATCAGAGTATGATGATGATGACATACTGATCGAAAGATCAGAGTATGATGACGACGCACTGATCAAGGTATGATGATGATGTTTTTGATCGAAATATCAGAGTATGATGATGATGTTTCTAATCGAAATATCTGAGTATGATGATGATGTTTCTGATCGAAATATCAAAGTATGTGATGATGATGATTCTGATCGACAAATCAGAGTATGATGATGATGATGTTGCTGCTGATCAAAAGTTCAAATTGTTGATGATGATATTGCTGCTTGAGAGGTCAAAGTGTTGAAGATATTGTTGCTGATCGAAAGGTGATGGTGCTGGAGACGTTGCTGATTAAAAGGTCAAAATACTGAAGATGTTGTTGCTGATCGAAAAGTCAAATTGCTGAATATGTTGCTAATCGAAAGGTCAAAATACTGAAGATGTTGTTGCTGATCTAAAAATCAAAGTGTTGAAGATGTTGCTGATCGAAAGGTCAAAAATGCTGAAGATGTTGTTGCTGATCGAAAAGTCAAAGTGCTGAAGATGTTGCTGATCAAAGGGTCAAAGTGCTGAAGATGTCATTGCTGATTGAAATATCAAAATGCTGAAGATGTTGTTGATCGAAGCATTCGAAGAATTAATGATGATGAAGACTGAATATTGAATATGAATACTACATGATGTTGAAAATATTCCAATGATTTATAGATGTGTTACCCTGATGATGTTGATGATGTCCTCCATCTCTCTCTTACTCTTGTTGTTGTTGATGTTGTTGTACAATACCCTTCTCGTTAAGGGGGAGTGTTGAAATATTGTAACTTCTAAGAATATTCTATATGTATCTTTTTGTGGTCCTCGATGGTCCTACCGAGAGAACCACTTGTATTACATTGTACCCCGATGCTTCTAATCAGAATAACTAATAAGAGTCATGAGGTAGTCCCCTCTAATCGTAAAGGTGGGTCATCAGCACCCCAGTGTGGTTACTTGAGCCTACATGTGTAACTCAAGCCTACATGATATAACTCGAGCCTACATCTCGGATGAGTTAACTTAAGTGAATGGATGAATATAAATAGAGGTGTAGCGCTCCTCATTTGAAACACACACTCTCACTTGTGTAGCGTATTAGTGGAGAAGAGAAGACTAGCTGGAGAAGGAGGAGGATCAAGCTTTGATATCCTTGTTGGTTTTATCTTTTATGTTTTGGGGCATCTATATTGAGGAAGCTTTTGCTGGGGTTTTCCCTTTAGGGTTTTCCCAGGATAAATCTTTGTGTTCCTTTTGTATGGCTGTGCTTGTCTATATTTCAGTGATCCTGCTTATATGCTTTTGTTATGAAATCTAAATGAAATACTAATGATCTAGCTTAGCATATGAAAATTTAACAGTTGGGGCTTCACCTTACGGCCATGAGCTTGGAAGCTTGGCTTGGCCATTAGGTGATAACACATCCTGTAAACAAGGTTTTTACGTTTATTAATAATGTGACTGTATAAATTGGTTATAAGATCACAGCTCTGTTTCATCTAAGTTGTTAGTTTAAATGTATATCTTTTGAGCAGCTTGAGAGATGGACCCTTACTGCACATGTTGCGGCGTTTATGTTTTGTGTTTAGCTGTGGTGACTACAAGAATCGATCCTAGGATATTTTATTGGTTTAGAATTATCGCTATTGTAGCGTTTATGTTTTTGATTTTACCCATGATTCCTACTGGACTTGATCATGGGTTGTTTAATGATTTAGACTTGGGTTCTTTTTAGCGTGGGTTTTGGTTTTAGTCATTGTTCCTACAGGATTCGATCCTGGGTTGTTTTCATGAAATATGTTGTTGTTTGGATTGGGTATTCCATAGGATTCGATCCTCGGTGCATTTAGTTTAATTATTAGATGATAACATAGTGACTCTGTCTTTAATAATTTCATTTATATAATGGTGTGTTTGGTTCTTTGTTTTCATTTATAGTAGTTTGACATATTTGTATATGAATCGACCTGCAACTAAACCATCGTAGGTTTTGATGGCTTGGATTTGTAAAAATAATCAGCGTTTATGTTTATCTTTAGCATGGATTTAACGTTTATTTTGATTTTAAAGTGGAAAAATAATGGCATACTCACTGGAAATTCGGAAATCTGCCAACGTTTTGGTTTTATGTTGAGAGTTGGATTTTACATGGTTTGTAGGAGATATGAGCTATGGTTAGTTTGTAGTTTATTTATTTATTCAAAATGTTTGGTATCTAGTTTTAAATTCTAGAACTCATAGACTTGATCTCTGGTCTATAGGTTTTTAACTTTATGAATGGGTTGTTTTTAATGAATTCTCTCGTTTATATTTTTAAAGTTTTGAGCAGAGTTTCAATAGCTAGTTTATTGAATGACTAAGGTTTCGAAAACTAAGAAATGCATATATGACAGACTAAAACAATACTAAGGGATATAAAATATATTTTTCCTATCTAGGTAATCATGTTTAAGAAAATAAATTCTGGTGTAGCATACCATCTACTTCTATGGTTTATATGCAAATTAAATTAGGATTGAAGGATTTGTAGTCAAAAGAGGAATCTAGGTGAAGAAAAACATACAATATACATATTTTAAATCTAGATCATAACCCTAATTTAATAAAATATGTAAGAACTAAAGAGAAGGTAGAAACCCTAATACCTACAATGTGTAGTTTTTCTATTAGCTAGAACCCCGCACAATTAAGAACACATAATTAATAAGAACAAGGATAATTCCAACTTCAGATATGTCAACCAAATAACATGGGAACTACCACATTCCTCCCAACCATAACCCAGAACTATTTCTAGTATCAATCCAGATCCCCTCGAGCTCGTTCCAACATGGAAGTGGTCTAGAGATCCTAAAGGTAAGGATTCATCTATCTAGAATAATAGGTTCTGTACTAGATTTCTTTTCCTTTTGGAAAATGCACTCCAAGAACTCTTACGAGAATAAATATTAGATAGCATAGAAAAATTAGATCCCTCAAGCCTTTCTTTTGCTTGGGTCTTTATAGAAAATATTTTGGAAAAGCGATAGTTAAATTTGAGTTAGATGAAGAATCATTTCTTTTCTTGAAAATCTTTTACTTAATTTATGTGAAATTAATATTTATTTATCTTAACATCGAAACTCTTTGACTAGTTCCTATTTGAATCTCTTTAGGTACTAAGATGTTTAATTAATTATTTTAGTAAATAATAATACATAGATCCTTCAATTATTATTTATAGTTACTATTATTACTACATATGCTTACTCTTCCATTCATACCATATATAAACTATATATATACATATATTGTTGTTAACATTTTTACCTTGGGCATCGTAAATCATGATCCTGAATCACATGGTTATTTCTTTAGCTTCTTAGTCATTTCTTTTATTATGGCCTTCAGGTAAGGTTGGTAAACTAAGTTAGGAAGCTATAAAACTACTTGCATTTTGGATTACCTCGTATTGCGTGGTAGTTCTTCAGTGCTTGATGAGAAACATAAATTTGAAATTTCATTTAATCAACTTAAAGATAAGTAAGATGAGTTCGATGTTTTATCAGAGTCGTTTTCACTTAAGATAATTAATTTTCAGTAACTCCTAGCATTTATTCATAGCCCATACTCAATTATAAGAAACAGGGAGTTACACCTTAGTGCAATTCTAGATCTTGTCACTCAACACTAATGATAGGATGTACTCGTATGATACACCTAGGGATACAATGGCCAAGGATTTGATGTTCCAGAACTTATACTCAACATCAATTTGGAATGTTTCAGGGATTATTCCCAACATTTCCAATTCTTATATTTTTGTGTGCTTCACGGCTTCATGCTCAACACAAACATTTCATAATTCATGTTTTGCAGATCTGACGCTCAACAAAAACATCAAATACTCATGTGTTTCAGATCTCATGCTCAACACAAATCTTAAATTACTCACGTGCTTCAAGAGGTCATGCTCAACACAAACATTAAATTATTCATGTGCTTTAGAACTCATGTTCAACACAACATCTCATCAATCATGTGCTTTGGGGTCCACATCCAACACATGCACTCACATATATGCTAAATATAAACATACATATTGGATTATAGCCAATATATCAAAAAATTCATCATACTCATGTGTAGTGGGGTCTTATGCCCAATATCCAAAATATAAGATCAAAGAAACATCACATACAATGGGGATTATGCCCATAGGTTTTAGGTCGAAAATTTTGGATATTAACTCCCCCCATGCTTAGATCAACACCATCCCTGGTGTTCTAGGGACTAGGAATGAAATCATGAAATAAGGCGGGATAAGCCTCTCTCATGGTGGCTTCATTCTCCTAAGTAGCCTCATCTACTTCAACGTATAATGCTCTGTGAATGTTGATAAGTAATTATATCTGTTTATGTCATGCAATGCTAGATAAATAGGTAGATGCACATCTTCCTCTCCTATTCTACAGAAACTTGGTTTCAATATCTCTCCCTTGAATGCCTTAGGTGAGACCTCATCCGCTCCACAGGTGTTGCTGAACATGGAAAAACATTTCTGGGCCGATGCTTAGGGAGGTCGCAGTGGCTTGAGGGGTGACAATGTGGAACCCCTGTCGACTGGGTTTCGTTGGATTGGTTTGTGCTAGCGAGTGGTTCTATTTCTGGGGCCTTGTTGTGACTGAGGGGAGGACATGTCATATCCGAAAAGACCATAAATTCAAAAGTGGTTCGACCAAAAGTTACGAGCATTTGCTGATACATAAAACCAAAAATTTGGACTCACCACAGACAAGTGGTTGGAAAAGCACATACATGACGGTCCACATGAATATATCATTTTTGTATTCCCAATCATCTTGTACAAGCGGTTGGTGCGATTTACCTATCGTAAGACAAATTTTCAAGGAGGTGAGTCGGCATCCTAGACTCTTGAGTTGATCCAGGAATTGCAGGAAACCAACAACAGGGCATCATGGGCTATTGAAGTTTGGTTAGATAACATCCTAGAAGGCTATATTATTGAGTTAATGATTGATACTACCAAATCCTACAACGAAGAAGAAAGGGAATTCTTCAACGGACAGAGAGGTAGGTTCTTATTATCCCTACAATTGTCAATCAAGATGCTTGTTTCTGAAAAAGGCATACTGAATATGCACCTTGAGTATTAGACCTATAGTGTGTGGAGGTTGTAGATACTGTGACAAAAGGGGGGAGCGAATGGAAGGAAAAAAGGTATATGGTTGCAATTTTTGATGAGATTATGAGGGAAGTCGATGAAGAAAGTGGTGTTGGGGGGGGGGGGGACAATGTTTTGACAAGAGAAGAGACAGAGGATAGGAGAAGGTCCTACTGCGATCTAAACGCAAGACCGCAAAGGAAGACCACATGGGAGGAAGAGACCCTATAGTGGTGAAGAGGATGACCAAACTACGCCTAGGATAACAGTAATATCGGCCCCCAGCAGCAACGTTCTCACGCCTCTATGCACCACTCCGCATTTAGGAAGAAACAAAAGTTTCATGTTGACTTGTCTAATGTGCCAGTAACATTCTAGTAATAGATCAATGTCTGGATGAAGACGACCCAAGATGGAGGGAAACGACACACTAGTACAAGTGATCAATTTTTCCACGGCAAAACGTGGCAATACCACAGGAAAGCATGGATATTGCCACGTCTAAGTGTTTTTTTTTCGTGGAAACAATTCCGTCGCAATAGAGATGACCCCTAATTTGTGTTGCAAGAGCGACAATGTTCTATATTTCGTTATATGTCTAAGCCATCGCTATATCCACGCCTGGCCATCTCTGTATCCACGCCTGGCCGTCTCTGTATCCACGCCTGGTCGTCGCTGTATCCACTCTTTGTATAAGGTATTTAAAAAAAAATGCAAACCCAGGAATAAGACGTCGCTATAGCCACGCCTTGCCGTCTCTGTATCCATGCCTTACCGTCTCTGTATCCACGCCTGGCCGTCGCTGTATCCACGCTTTGTATAAGTTTAAAAAAAAAAATGCAAACCGCAGGAATAGCGATGGGGATGCTATACCTGCGACGGGCTATTCACACACAAATTTGATAAACTCGTCATTAGCTCTGATATTTTATATGACTAGACTAGCTAATTTTTGGCCTCAAGTTTAAACAAATTCTAGTAATAGTAATAGTTTTAGGAATCTATTCCATTTGGAGCATATTTTCCAAGAATATAACATTAAAATCTCTAATACCTAGCTGGAAGAATGGGAAATTGTTCTATGAGAAGTCATTTTTAGATGCCTAGCCAAGGATATTTAACTTACATTAGTGGCTTCTGTTGACCAGCCAAACCTCTGTGAGAATGTTGGTGCCTAATAAGCACAGATTTATTTTTGAGCCCTAAGCTCTGTCAGCTCAAAATCAAAATTAGCAGTGGAAAGAAGGTTCTGAACTTACTAGAATTTAAGTCTGCTAAATTACAAGTTACTTCTAGTATAGTATCCATCCATTTAATATTCATTCATTGTATAAGCACCTGCTGTGATGGTTTTCCGTGCTCTGTGCATTAATATATTAGTTAAATTAATAAAGTACTTTTTAACACTCAGTTTGTTTTTGAGAAAGGTATTAAGTACTATCCAGTAAGGAAAATAAACTAGATAATAATGATACATCCTGTGTACAAAGGTTGACTAGATGTTTTACACAAAAATTAATCACTTACTAACACACAGTTGGGGAACCTGCTCCTGCCATTTTCCAAGTTCCCAAAGCTTTGGAACTTGTAGGACACATTCCAAAAGCAAGGGCAGCACTTCCTAAAACTTTGGGAGCTTTACAGGAGCATGCCTCTCCCAATATCAATGTCATAAAATTATGTGGGTTCTTGGTTGTTTGGAGCCCAAATTACCCATGTTTTTGTGCATTTTTATATAACATAAACCTAATTGGACCACAAACTGCCAACTAAGATGGATGTACCCTTAAAAATATGTGTATTTTCCTGGGTTCCACTGATAGACTCCAAATTGATTTACAGGTTTAATGGTTGCTGTTTTATTTTCCAGAGTTTTATGAAGTCCTTCAGTTTAATGGTTGTCATGTCCTAAGTCTAACAAATAACTTTGTTATTCATCTTTTCTTTTTTTATTTCTTGTCAATCTGGATCAACAAGTCTAGGGTGGTTTTGAGATTTGTCCAAGTACTAAGTAAAATTAGGACATTCAATGTCGATCTGGTCAATTTTCAAACCTTTTTATAATGATAATATTGACAGTGATTACAAGTATGGGAAAACTCTAAAAAAGAAAGTTATAATTTATGAACCTTTCCGACAATATAAAAATCACTACTTGAATCATCTCATTTGCCATGGATGGTGTAATATGCACTACTCTCAATGAAAATAGGTGAAATGTGATAACATCACTAACTGTAGGAAAGTATAACTTCAGCACAAGAAAGCTATATTATCATAAACATTGGTTTAGTAAAACACATGTGGTTCACAGGAAATCCAAATCCATATTTTTTGTTTCTAATGGAAAATACCTAAAGTTTTCAATATCACCTTGAAGATCTCCCTCTGATAATTTGGTTCGATCTTGTTCCAACTTCCAAGTAAGCATCTCTCCACCTAAGAAAGTAAAAACCGTAACTAATTTTAATGGATTTCTATAAAAGACAACATCATCAATTCAACACATTAAAAAAACATGAGACTGGACTTCAGTCAATTGAATACCAAGGAACTGTTTTTTTCGACTGAGAAAAAGAAAAAGAAAAAGGAAGCTATTTCTTTTGTAATATATATCATCCTTTTTAATTGTGCTCACCTGTATTACCAATGCTTTGACGATTTGCTCCTGACCCAGTGAAGTTGTTACTATAAGTGTGACGTGGAAAACCCACCGCAATCAAGGAACAGTCCAGGAATTGGAGTGGATTCAAATTGTTTTTATACATCAAAGCCTTCTTATGTTGATTTGAACAAGTTTCATCATTGGGGATTTCCTCCACTGAAATAGATGTTGACTGATCTGAATTAGCTTCACTGCACTCTGTCATTTCAGTATCTTCCCCATCTGAAACAGATATTATCCGTGGTATGGTAGATGTTTGGATTTGAGCTGCTTCTGCCAATCCCTCGTAGCATTCCAAGAGACATTTTGCAATGCCAACATCAGCTTCTACATTTTTGTCATCAATTCCTCCTGGGAATTTTCTCATGAGAATTTTGGATTGATCATATATGTTCTTCTTTTACCAATTAAAGAACCATCACTTCCAATGTTATGATTGGAACTATCACTTCTGTCACTTTCCAGGCAGGATCCCATCAATATTGAAAGGAGATCCGGATACTGTTTCATAGCTGTCAACAGGGATACCAGCTGATGATAACATATGTCTAACATGGAATCATTGATCATAAAGTATTCTAAAACTCGGTTAAGAATATTTTCCTGACTCGGAAGAACATAGGCTGATAAACCTAAGAAAGGATGAGAGCCATGAGACTGTTCCATAGCTTTGTTGTTAAGAATATCTGTTAAAGATGTCAACATATTTTTTGCCCGATAGTTGAGTTCCTTTTCAACATTTCTCATTTTCTCGTCAGGGTTAGTTTCACTTCTACAACCACCAAATCCAGTACTAGCACTTCAGAAATTTTTCTTCCCATGATTTGTTCTATCAAAAGGGGACCAATAGCCACCCATTGATATTGTAGTTGTCCAGTCATGATCAAAATCATGAGATGCAATGCTAAGGTTGCTGCTAGAGTTAACAGTTACTGGGGTATACTCAATAGAGCTAACAACTATTGTGGTGTAGCCAGAGTTAACAATTTCTGTGGGATAGTCATCAGAGTTACCCGTTTCTGTAGCATACTCATGAAAGTTGAAATTTCCAATTGTGTACTCATTAGAGTTGGCATTTACTGTTGTATACTCATTAGAGTCAACATTTAATGTTGCATACTCTTTAGAGTTGACATTTCCTGCTGCATACTCGTTAGAGTTGACATTTCCTGTTGCATACTCGTTAGAGTTAACAGTTCCTTTGGTGTACTCAGTATGAATTGATTCAAGATCTACCATTATCCCATAGATTCTGTAGTTTTCTGCTTCCCTGCAAACATGAATACCTCTCCTTCCTTTTCTTTCAGACTAGGAAATGGACAACCCACATGCAGAACACCAAGAAAAGTCACATTCTGTACATACACAAAAGACTGGAGAATGCACATTTCCATCCCTTAGTAGACTCTCCAATTGATTTACAGCATCATCAGTCTTTTCCTTCCCTGTAAAACCTCTATTCAGTATGGAAACTGATGAAAGAAAAGAAAATAGAGGACAAGAATTCAATTATCTATGTAAATTTGTGGTAGTTCTGGATGAAGAGGACCATAAAATAACAACTGATTCGTCTTCCCTTGCTATCTATATTCATCAAAAAGGAGATAATCCTCTAGATTTAAATTTCCAGTTTGCAAGCTTGAAATCATGATTTATTTCCCCACTCTGTTAAAACATAAAAGCAACATACCTTTTCCTTTGCTGGAAGACATTCTCATAGATAATATTGCCTTCTTCTGCTGACATCTGATACAATTGATCATATCCGACCTCGCCATTGAACCGTAAATATTTTTGTAAGCAATCCATAGTGAATTCTCATAGTTTTGCACAGTATCAACATCAAGCAGCTCAACTAAATTTGGTTTGCTGAGCTTTAGTGCACACCTACCACATAGTAAGAAATATAAATATATTTTCTCAATTATAAAAGTTAAGAAAATTTCTCCCTTTTCCTGAGAAAAAACAGAGTTAACAAGTACAAAATATATGGGGAATACAAGAGCTTAACATATCCAAGAAAATCACTGTCATATCAAAGAAATATAGGAGAGAATAATTAATTGGTAAGAAAAGAGAAGATGCTTAATATTTGTTGAAGAGGACAACCAATCACTTTTCAGTAGCATTTGTCATGTTAGTGGTAGGTTTTATGATTGTTGACTGCTATTGGAATGCACAGGGACAGGTCTAGCATGCCCAAGCTGTCAAAGAATGTTCCCAAACTTGAGATTGAAGAAAATTTACTACTCCTTCAAGGTCAGAATATGTCTGCAATATGCTAAGATCAGCCCAGAATGAGCCCAGCATGCCTCATCTTGTTCTTTGGAGACTGCAATATACATCAAATCTGCACAGAAGTTGAGATTAAGGGTTGTCTTGTTTCCCAGAACTGCTTAATACATGCCCAGATATGAGCAATGGTCTGATCACTATTGTTCTAAGGGTGAAATGTTCTCAAAACTACCCAAAAACAACCATAATGCTGTTGCTCGCCCATGCTATACCAAATCATCAGCGACCAGGGTATCATCATCAATGTTGTCAGACTTGAAATTGGCAAAGACAGAGTCGGCAACTCAGGAAAGACTCATTTAAGACTCAGCAAAAAGAAAAAAAACTCAAAATTTAGAAAAACATACCTCGAAAGAAAAAGCTAAATTTAGAAATTAAAAGAATAAATACCAAGTTTGCCAGTTTCCTCAACTTGGCACATTCACCAAAAGGAGGAATGTTCACTTACTTTACAAACTACTAGTAAAATCCAGTTGTGAAAGGAGGTAAAGATGACAGCAGGTGGGAGCCTGGGAGGAAAGATTGCATTGGTTTGTTGTAATTCCAATTTTTCTATGGATGGGTGATTCAAAGGATGAACTTTTGTGAAACATCCAAATGATGGACACAAGTTAAATTGTTCTGTATAAAGTTTCTTTGACACATAGACCATGGCGACTGGAAACTCAGTATGTATTAAGCAGCAAATAAGCAGGTACAATGTGAGTCTGTTTTTCCTTTAGTACAACACAATTGCTTGGGACAATATTAGTACCCTTTATATGGTATGTTGTGAGGCCTACACCCATTGCAATTGACATGATGGCATGGAGTTGAACCAACATGACATGGAGAGATTTATATTTCCCTACAATGATATATACTATAATAATATAGTATCCTAACAACTAAAACCCATTGACATGATATCGATATAAATTCAATATAACTGCATGCATATCGATATAACTTCAATATTTTTACAATGCATGTCTGTAATTGGATAGATAACTTTCTCAACCTAACCGACAAGTAGCTACATACATTGTCACCAATGAAGGCTTGGGCACAAGTATCCTCATACTATATTTCTATTCATATAGAACTTGCAACATCCTGCATAGTTTTGCAGAAAATAAGGCCTCCATATAGTACGTAGCTATAGTTCAATCCATCCATTTAACCATCTTGAAATGAAAAAACCAAACCTTGACAGAAATACGTGTGTTATAAGCCATTTATTTGGATTCCTCAATGCTTCAAGTTTAGGAAACAGGTCTAGTAAAAAATGTTGGATTACAGCATGCATGAACTGAGATAACACAGTAATAGTGATAGAAATACATTAAGTTTCAGCCAGGATCCAATTCTCTAGTACAAAACCTCGACTAAAAGGCCATCTTGATATTCACTCATCGCAATAAAGATATATTGAGAAAATATGCTTATTAGTACAGATAGCTCAGAATCAGAAATTTCAATATCTTTGCCATACAAAAATTATGTCCATCTTCTTATCATTTTGATTACCACAGTCACCATACAAAAACTGGCGTGACCAACATATACCTTAAAAAAACTAATGTAAGTGAAATGCAACATACAAGAATAGAGGTAGACAATATTGATAGGCTAGACAACCTATGGACTGGCATTTGCTTTAGCTTAAATTACTAAGGAAACTTTTTGAATAGGTACGCTTCTCAAAAATCTCTAGTAGTCAACTTCATTAAAGAAAGTTTAGCCTCTCTAATAATATAATACTCAAATTATTGTCCTATATTTTTTTGTGTTTGAATAGTGTCAAGACTAAAGATTCAAAATACATTTATACATAAATATTTGGGATTGCATCACTAAAGGAAAGAGAAATCAGGGCCTGTAGAAAAAGGTGCCTTCAGTTAATCAGCATATGTGAAGTATTATCAAGGTAAACATATGTTTGTAAATTTTAGATCCATACCCTTAAGGAGATTATCTATTCCAAGACCCCTAATCAAAATTCTATTCAGATATTCTTCATAACAATTAGGAAGATTGTCATTTCCATGGTTGAAAGAAAGCGCAAACATAATTTTTTTTCATGACGAAGATGATGATAATTGTTGGCCACTATTTGTTAAATCTAGTAAATCTATTGCTGTTGTTGCTATTAATAATCAAAATGGATAAATTTCCCACTTCTATCGTATCCCCAAAAGCTCATAAAAACTATCCCCAACTAAGTTTCCAGGAAATTTGGGTACAGGTATGGGTACGAGGACGCTACATTTTGAAAAAGGATACTTGGGTACGTTGGGGGTACTTATATATATATATATATATATATATATATATATAT
>LPNX010822823.1:14511-104695 GCA_001517045.1 Pseudotsuga menziesii
TCTCTTTTTTTCTAAATCAGAAAACTTGTTCTAATTAAAATAAACCAAGACTCCTTCCCCGTATGCTCTACACCGCTGCAGCTTGTCTGATCAGTTGGTTGTATCAGAAAGGGATACGAGTTACTAGATCTAATAGGAAAATCCACATAAGTAATTTTCTTGAGAACTCGGGAGGTTGCAGAGAGTAATCACTACAGAGTCAGGGGGCTACTCTAAGCAGGTCTATCCTCGCCCTGTTGGAACTTGGTATTACTGCTTTAGCACTCAGTTCGAAGGGACTTGACTTGTTGGGCCAAACCCATAATTTACCCATTCCTTAATCAATTCATTTAATAATTTAAAATTTACCAACCGAGACACTGCAATACTTTCACTGAGACTACACTAGCAACCCTCTTTTGCAAGCACACTCTTCACTTTGGCACTGGTCTTTCCTATTCCTTTTTTGCATAAGTTAATCACGCAATGTGTCATTGAATTTTGTGTATCCAATTTGAGCTAAGGTGTTGCTAAGGTTAAGTTTTGTTTGCAGTAATTGGTAATTTCTTAAATTCATTCATTCCATAATAAAACTCCTAGAATTAACTACTTCTCTTGTAGAGTAAAAGCCTTAGATTTTACTTTTCATTAGGGTCCACCCCCCTTGGCTTCGCTAGGAGTTGGCCTAGACGGAGGAGCTGAGTATCAGGTGACAGCACTTGGCTCGAGCTTGCCCCCAAGGTCGCACCCAGTGGCTTGAAGATTTCTGCCACGTTACCCGAGGTGCGAATTAGGCGGCAACACGATCTTTTTCCAGATGAAAAAAAAAGAGCACCCATATTGCTTTTTTGGTTGTTTAGTTAAACAAAATAAACACAAGGGTTTAATTAATGAATGATTGGTAACCTCTTTCTTTAATTCACGTTTTTTTGTATTTGTCATGATGTATTAGGGTTTATAGATTGCCTTAATTTGTTAAATGATTATTACACATCTTTGAGGCATCTTTATTATTAGACATTGGCTTATAGCTTAAATCATTCAAATTGCATTATAAAAGGGTTTGCTTTGAGGAAGATCTAACTTTCATAACAATTACATAAATGTTCTTATGATGAAAACCTTTTTATGTGGGTATGCAATACATTTTATGAATTTCATTGATTTGAGAAGAGTAAGTTACAATTATTAAATTTTAATCAAGGTCCCATTTGTACAAGAGTTCTTTGAATATTGTTTTACATCTTTTTGTAAAACATCCTTGAAATTGAGGTTGCCTTATGAAATTTGCAAATTGGATATTAAAGATTAGTAGGACTTGAAAATGTCTTCTTAGGTCAAGTCTCATTCAAGACTTGAAGTCATCTCTTGGTGCTAGTCACCAAGTCATCAAGTTAGTGACATGTTGGGTTGAGGGTTCATAGTTGTGTTAGGTTAGCATCTGATTTAGCTTATCCATCATCTGGGATGCTAGTTTGTGTATCAACAAGTACCATGGTCATTTGAAGCCTAGATGAGATTTTTGGAGTGCTCTATAGTGAGCATATTTGTTGTGTTGTGAAAGCAAATGGGATAGGTTGAGTGAGCTGGAAGCCCATAGATTAATTAGTTTTCCTTGGTAGCCTCATATCTCGGCTTGGATGGCATCTAGACTGGATCTCTATGGTTGGGTGGAAAATTGCTCATATGCAATGAGGGTCTTGAACTATCTTATATTACAAGACAAGTACTCTATCTTCATCTATGAAATTGAATGTTATTTATAGCTACTAAAATATATATATTTGCATGTTGTGTGTGAGTGTTTGTGATTATGTTTTAAATTTGGCGATGGTCATTTGATTGCCATGAATCATTGTTATTCCATGTTTGTATGTTATGTTGCATTTTAATTCTTACACTATTGCATGCATTTTTACTTATGGGCCTCTACGGAAGATCATCTTTGTGTTAGTATGATGAAATGGACTCCTTTGCACTAGAATTTTAATGCCCTATTTAGTGGCTCCTCTTGTGGGTGGGGGTGTTGGGTGCAGATGCCATTTTGAGTGTTGGGATTGGATACCACAATTTCTTTCAAGACAGAGCAATGGACCACCAATTTTCCAAATTCTTAACTTTGACATCTAGATAAATGCTGGGTGTAGATGTCATTTTGAGTGTTGGGATTGGATACCACAATTTCTTTCAAGACAGAGCAATGGACCACCAATTTTCCAAATTCTTAACTTGACATCTAGATAAATGCTGGGTGCAGATGTCATTTTGAGTGTTGGGATTGGATACCACAATTTCTTTCAAGATAGAGCAATGGACCACCAATTTTCCAAATTCTTAATTTGACATCTAGATAAATTTATCAAGGTTCTTTTACATAGGTAGGGAAGATATTCCTTGGGATGGATGCGGAGCATGTTGATGATTCCCTTGGACCATACAAAGGAGTCTCCATCTAGCCCTCGTCATGTAACATGGCTGAAGAATCTCCATTTATTCCTCACCATGTAACTTGTGGGCCAGTTGGATGCGATAGGGTCTCCTTAGATTCGGGTGGAAATTTCTTTGTTGGCGGGATCAAACTGGTGGATGGCTCTTGAGGTATGATACTTTGTTAAGAGGTTGATCTTCCCAACTATGAAAAAATTGTTGGATATCCAATGATACTAAGATGGGCGAAGGTGAATCAGTAACATGCATGTTTTACTTTATTATACAACTTTCCATTCATCAATATGTGTGCATGTATCAAGAAACATATCATCAAGAGAAACAATATGTACATGGAAAACTCAATATATTATATTGATAAAAACCATAGATAATATAACAATAGATGAGGAGACTTTAATCTCCAATTGCATCATCTACAAATGATGGGAGGCTCCAACCTCTTTGTTTCTTCAGCTCCATCTAAAGGATGCTCCAACACCCCAAATCTCCAACTTCAACTGGAAGGACGCTCCAACCTCCTACTCTTCAGATCCAACTGATAAGATGCTACAACACCCTAGTACATAGACTCCAACATGTGATCCTTGCACCACCCAACCACCCAACCACCCTTTGTTCTTCCTTCCCTCTATCTCTGCAGTAGATCTAGCATGCACAACTTTCCTCGTCCTTCATCTTCAAAGTTCACATTGTTGTTCCTGCACCTACACAATTGTTCCCGCACTTATTGTCTCAAGACCTCTGTATCATTAATCAGTCCTATAGCTGCCCCTCTCTCTCTTGGATTTAATTGTTGTTCCATTCAGTGCACTCAAGTCTTCATTCCACTACTAAATTAGATCAAACATAAATCCTAGTTGCTACAGGAATCTTCAAAGGCTTGTCAACACTCTCTTGCTTATGGTTGTTTTCATTTTCAAGATCATACTCAGATATGTCATATTAATACACAACATTTTCGTTGTCCATACATTTCCTCTCGTCATTCTCCACATAGTATATCAATGTGAAAATTCTCTCATATGAAAATCAGAGTAAGTCATAAACTTCGTGGATGAAAAACAAAGTATGCCCCAGTTCATCTTGAGTATCTTCTTAGCTTAGGCTTTGATGCCCTAGGTTTTGCAATATTCAAATAATTGCGTCGAGAGGCGCTTTCTACAGCTCAAATGGGTGAGATGTGTCCCGTCTGTAACGCTGACGTGGCACATGTAGGCTCAATAAAAATAATAATAATAAAAAGTAAACAATAAAAAAACTTATGTCGTCTTATGACTAAAAAAATAAAACACATTTATGTAATTATATATCAAATTTCAATTTAAAATTTAGTTGACTTAAGCAAACATAATGTTAGGAATAAAATATGTGATAGAAATAAATTACATAATAATAGCAACGATTACAATGAAATATTACAACCATATTTATAAGGTTCTTTTAATGCAAATACAACTAGCAAGAAACCACTGGCCACTAAAACCATGTGTCTTAAACCACTTACATCCTTACTCATTCCCAAGTCAAGGTTAACCCTAACATGTAATGTTCATTTTTAGTATACAGAAAAACAAGTCATTTCTGAAAAACATTTGAATAAATGTTTAAAATCTTCATTTGATGGTAAAATGTTTTTCAAATTCCAATAAATCTAGATTTTAAAATTTTATATGGATTATTGTACTCATTAATTACTCTTAATATTCATTATTAGTTTTAAAAAAGGACAAGTAAAGCAATTTTTGGAAAACTATTTGATTATATGATTAATAATGTTACTCATCTCATTCTTCTACTGGTATTTACCCTATTTTGAAATTACTTAAGCAAGTTGTTCATTTCCCTTCCAAGTAGGAATACTTATTAGACATTTTGTAAATTAAAAAGGGTTTGCACCTCAAGAGAACTTGATCCCTCTCGTGCTTGGTAGAGCCATAGTTAAGATGGATCTATATACTCCTTTTGTGCTCAACCTGTGTATTACAAACTAAAACCTAGATAAGTTTATGGAGGGCGAGAATGGATGCAGCCTTGGTTTTCACAGGTCACTGCTTACCTCCTCTACTCCTTAAGGCGCCATGGTTTCTCTATCTTCTTCCTCGGCGTACGTGCTCAGGTATCTAAAGGTCTTCTGGATCCTGTCGCTTGTTTTTATCTTTTTCGGTTTTCTTACCAGTTTTTTTTTGGGAAGGGTTTTACACTTCTGAGGATTGGGTTCAGTCTCCATGGTCTTTCCTTCTGTTTCTGTCATTTAGAAGGTGTTATTTGCTTTCTTTCTTCTCTGTCCTTGAGTGGTGGTTTTTTCCTTTGAGGGTAGCATTGTTCTTTCCTCCTTGCTGGTGTGAATGAATTCAGTCGGCCGTCTCCCTTGGAGTCCCTCCCCTTCAGCAGGGGACTAGTACCAACCAAGGGTTATAAAAAAAGTGGGAAGTAACTTGGTTTTCATATGACGGTCTCTATGGTCTTATAGTTGTTTCCTTCCACCACCTTGCATGGATAATCACCATCTGCTACGTTATTTTCTATTTTGGGTTATGGGTTGACTTTTATCAAATTTGTGAGTGGATGGTCTTTTCGCGTGTATACAGTACAAACCCTCACTGGATTCCACTTACACGGTCGGTTCCCTGTCTTTGACATTCTTCCACTGGGCATATCATCTTTTTTCCGAGCCTATCATTGCTGTTTTGACTTTGGCTTGCCGTTTCTTTGGTATCTTTGGAAGGGTTAGTGGTGTCGGTTTATTATTTTTTTATCATCTCGGCTCTTTCATGAGTATTTTATTGGTATTTTCTCCGGGCCGTTTGACTTGAGGCTTTCAGTGGATGGGTATATTCGATAGGGAAAGGGTTTTGAACCTTTGACTGCTGTTTTTTTATTATTACTCTTCTTTTCCGGTCGATAGGGAAAGGGTTTCGAACCTTTGACTGTTGTTTTTTATTATTATTCATCTTTTTCAGACAGCCTACTGTTTTGGGTTGTTCTGTGATTTGTTTATATGGCTGACGAGGGTTTGATTCAACGGTTCCGGCGTAAGCGAAAGACTAAGTGTATTAAGGTTCAAGCTGGTCGATATCGTTTCGTTTTAGGACACGATGTTTTCCTGGACAGGGTCTCTACCCTTTGCTCACGGGCTTTAATTGGTCGTTTGGAGTACTGTAATATGGATAAAGCCTCCTGGGTAAGATGGGCTATTGAAAAATGGAAGCCATTATTTGATTATGTGCCGACAATTAGTCTGCTTTCGAATGGGTGGATAGTGTTTGTGTTTCTGGATGAGGGTCATTGTGCTCGTGTCCTGGAGGGTATCTGGCGTATTGGCAAGGGATCTTTGGTTCTGGATAGATGGCATTCAAAGTTTGATCCATTGCGTGAAAGGATTGTCAAACGACACCTATGGGTTTTACTTCCCCATCTGCCTTTTCCCCTTTGGAGCCGTTCAATACTGGAAGGTATCGGTAATACTATTGGCAGATTTGTTTCGGTGGAGGAAGAATTTCTGCAGGTCTACGACAAAAGGGTTGCTAAAATCCTTGTTGAATTTGATATCTCAAAGGGCCTTCCTGATGAGGTCGAGATACTCTGTGGGGAGAGATTATTTATTCAAAGACTAGATTATCTTCATGTGCCCTTTAGATGCAGATGTTGTCGTGAGGTTGGACATTTATGGAAAGTATGTCCTCACTGGTTACCTGAAAGGAACTTTTCTGATAAAGAGGTCCATTTATCTCCTTCAGCTGATAATTGTCAGGTGGAAGGGTACCAGACTCCTATAGATTCACTCATAGAGGACTTGCAATCCCCTCCAGGTAAACTGATTATCACCCATCCTATTTCTGAAATTATTCCGGAATCTTTTTTGGAGGATGTTGATTTATTGATTTCATCTCATAAGAAAACAGGTATTCATGATTCTATTCCTCGGGATTCACTTCAGGTTTTGAATCAGTCTACACCCTCACTTTTTGATTCTGTTACTCAGCCTGTAGAATCTCTCTCTACACACTCAAATGATGACATATCAACTGATAGGCTTATTTTATCTGATTCTCTTGTAACCCCTCCTCTAGACTCTTTGGAGGTTTTTCCTCCCCTACAAGCTAGGGGGTCCCCTGAAGGTCTTACTATACCTACTTCATCCATACTTCCTCCACCTCCTCCTCCTCTGGTTTCCCCACCTCCCAGCCCTACCTCCTCACCATCTTTCTCTGACCCCTCATTAAAGAAATCACTCTCTGTTTTTACGGCCACCTCCCCTTCATCACCATCCACTTTACATCTCAACTCTATTAGGTTTTCTAATGTTACAGTTCGGAAGCAACCTAGGGGGAAAAAGAATAAAAAGGTGGATCTCACATCGGCTTCACCTCCCTATATCCCTCTATCTGTTAGACTTAAGGAAGCTGCGAGAGGTAATACTGTTCGGGGTCTTAGAGCAAAGGCACCCCCTGAGGACTTGACTTAATGTTAATTTTATCCCTTAACGTACGTGGTCTGGGGGGCAAGACCAAAACACTCAGCCTCCGTTCTCTCATTTCTTCTCTCAAACCTGATTTCATTCTTTTACAGGAGACTATGTGTAGTGCTCATCCTGCGCTCTTTGCTTTTTCTAAACTTCTCCCCTCCTGGGAGTTCTGTGCCATTAGTGCTCATGGTCTATCTGGGGGTTTACTGTCAGCTTGGAATCCTCTAAAAGCCAAATGCAGGGCTTTCCATACTTGTGCTGGTTTATTGTTGGAAGCATCCATCAGAGGATCCCCTGTGCCCTTACATATACTAAATGTATATGGTCCGTATAGAGATAGGGAATGTTTCTGGGATAATGTTCTTCGTGGGGGTTTTCTTAACCTTCCTGGTCTGATTCTGGGAGGTGATCTAAATCTTACCCTCCATACCTCTGAGATTTGGGGATTAAAAGCTTTAAGGGATCCACTTTCTGACTACTTTACTTCACTCTTTGAATCTGTGGGGCTTGTTGATGTGGCTCCCCTGGTGGCTGGTCCCACTTGGAGAAATGGACGTGTTGGGGATGATGGTATTTGCAAACGTTTGGATCGGTTTCTTATTGCTTCTTCTCTTCTTCCCTCCTTGGGATCATACAAGACATGGACCAAAAGTCATGAGCTCTCTGATCATTACCCGGTATGCTTTGAGTGGTGTACTCTCAGAGGTCCTTTTAATTATCCGTATAAGTTCAATCGTTCATGGTTAGAGGACACTGATTTCCTTAATTGGTTCTCTCATTGGTGGTCCTCTTTCTCGAATTTGGACTCTCTTTCTAATATTGAGGACTTATGCCACATGTTACGTAATCTTAAGAATGCTGCCAAAAGATGGACTATAAACAAGACTGACAGTATGACTTTGGCTATTTCTAAGATTGATCATGCAATTGTGAAGATTCTGGGGGGTCCATCATATGGTATCCTTACAAGAGAAAAAGCTGCACAGCTATCACTGTTTATTATGGAGAAACAAAAAATCTTAAGACATATACAGCTAACCTGGCAACTTAAGAGCAGAACTAAATGGGATCTTCAAGGTGACTCAAATACTAAATTTTTTCATGCTGTAGCCTCTGGTAGAAGATTACATAATATGATTTGGTCTCTTGAAGACTCTGAAGGTATTTCTATTAAGGATGAGTCTACCCTTAAAGAGATGGGTAAAAATCACTTTTCTTCCATATTCAAGGATGATGGGGGCACTGATTTGATTCAACAACTTAAAGTGGTTTCTCTTTTTAAAAGACTTATTCCACTAGATCAATCCTGCACACTTAGCTGTCCGGTCAATTTAAAAGAGATTGAGCACTCACTCCAATCTTTTAAGAAGGACCGTAGCCCCGGACCTGATGGGTGGCCTGTGGAGTTTTATTTGCATTTTTTGACCTCTTGGGACCGGTATTATTGAACACTGTTGATCAAACCAGACTGTCGGGATTTATTCCCCCTTCCCTGAACTCTACTTTCCTTGCTCTTATCCCTAAGACTGATAAGCCCCGTACTTTTGCAGACTTCAGGCCCATCTCTTTGTGTAACCTGCTTTACAAACTTAGCTCTAAGGTGATTGCTGGGAGGTTAAAACCCTTTTTGGATCAGGGTATTTCACATGAACAATTTGGTTTCCTTAAGGATCGCCTTATCTCTGAACCTATTGGAATTGTGCAGGAAGTTCTTCACTCTGTGAAAACACAAAATCTTTGTGCTTTTGTTCTAAAATTGGATCTTTCAAAGGCTTTTGATAGGGTGGATTGGATTTATGTTAGATTGATTCTGATACAAATAGGTGTACCTCTCATTACTGTCAACTGGATCATGAGCTGTCTATCCACTGCTAATTTCGCGGTTCTGATAAATGGAACCCCTTCCAATTTCTTCTCTGCTTCTAGAGGTATTCGTCAAGGTTGTCCATTATCTCCGCTCCTTTTTATCCTTGTTATTGAAGGCCTCAGTTTACTTATTCGGGATGCTAAAGCTAATGGTCTGATCAAAGGAATAAAACTCTCTCCCTCTCTGTCCCTCACCCACCTACTTTTTGTTGATGATGTGATACTTATGGGATCTGGTACTCTACTTGACTGGTCAGCTTTTGAGGTTATTTTGGAGACCTTTTGTAGTGCTTCGGGAATGAAGATCAACTTTGATAAATCATGTTTATTATATTACAATCTTTCTGATGACTGTTTGAACTGGTTTAATAGTAACCTACCTTATAAATTGCAGCCATTACAAGATGGACTTACCTATTTGGGATTTTTTTTGAAGCCCCTCAGTTATAGAGTAATGGATTGGAATTGGATTATTAAAAAACTTGAAAAAAGAATCAGTCATTGGACCAACAAATTGCTTTCGATTGGGGGCAGATTGATTCTAGTTCAATCGGTCCTTTCCAGTATCCCTGTGTACTGGATGGGTATAGCACCACTTCCTGCCTCCACTATACAGACTATTAGAAGGGTTATGTTCAATTACCTGTGGGGATCAACCAACTCTAATAAAAAATATCATCTGGCAAACTGGAAGGACCTTTCTTGGCCCAAGGAATTTGGAGGATGGGGCATTAAAAATTTATCATGGTTCAGTGTGGCTTTGAGAATAAAAACTTTCTGGAGAATTCTTCAATCAGCGGGCCTTTGGTTTCAGGTTCTTTATGCTAAATATATTAAAAAGGGATCTGTTGTAGACTGGTTCAGATCTAAAAAATTCTGCAGAAGAAATGTATCAGTCATTTGGAGAGGGTTCTTACATGCTTTACCATGGATTGGCACGTACTTGGCATGGCAGGTTGGTAAGGGTTCTGATATTATTGTTGGGATTGACCCAATTGTTGGATCTAGCACCGGGTTTTATCTTCCTGAAGACCTGAGAACTTATTTGCAGGATATGGATATTTCCACTTTAGCGTAGGCACATAATACCCAACCTGATGCACAGGGTTACTGGTACACGGCTGATGAATTAAATTTGGGAGGTTCTTTCTATAAATTATGGACAGATTATACTGCTGGTTTAGTTGGTGCTGGCATACGTATTACTGATACTGATGATGAATTGGTTTGGGACTTTAAAAAGAAACAGGGCTCATTATCTGCCAGAAACGCTTATGACTGTATTGTATCTTCATCACAAGGAATGGTTTCAACACCTATTGACAAATATCTGTGGAATAATTCACTGCCAAATAAAATCTCATGCTTCATTTGGTTAGCTGTTAGACATAAAATTCTCACTTGGGAGAATTTACAGAGCAAAGGAAAACAGGGTCCAGGTATTTGCGTTCTATGTAAAGCTGATAATGAAACTGTAGATCATCTTTTCATAAACTGTACAGTGTGGAAATTGGTGGCTGAACAAGTATGTAAACATTTAAATTTGCATGGTTTTTCAGCTCATTTTTCACTGGTGGATATGTTACTGGATTGGTTGGGGAAGATATTGAAAAATTCGACTCTCTTTCAGCTGCCCTTTCACATGATGTGGATTCTGTGGAAGGTGCGAAATAAAATGATCTTTGAAGAAGAAAAAAGAAATGTCTCCAGTATTGTATATCAGGTCATTTCAGTTGTTCAGTTTCTTTCTATTATGCCTGTTAAAAAGAAAAAATCTGGTAGAGTATTGGGGAATTCTCCTCCTAAGATTTTCCCATGTGGTTTTATCGATGGTGCATCAAATTGTAAGGTTGCTGGTGCTGGTTTTTGCATTTATATTAATGACTGTCACCATTTGGAGTTCATGATGGGGGTCGGACATGGAACCAATACTAAAGCAGAATTGCTCAGTTTATGGGCAGTTCTTCATACTTCCCATATGATGGGGATCCCCCTATCCCAGATATATGGTGATTCACTTGTAATCATCAATTGGGTGAAGGGATCGACTGCTCTCTCCCCCACTGATCTGGTTCATTGGTGTCGGGAGACAAAAAAGCTTTTTACTAGCTTCCAGGCTTTGTCTATCACCCACATCTATCGAGAGCACAATCGGTTGGCTGACCGACTCTCTAAAGATGCACTCTTTTTTCCACAAGGAAAAGGTAGTTACAAGGAATTTTATGAGGATCAATTGGTCTCTCAGGATCTTTTTCAGCTCTATTGAGTTTTTATAAAGGGAGTTTTTTCCCTGACGCTGGTATGTTTTTGTATAAGAGTCATCTTTTTCAGATTGCAGAGCAGTGCCTTTTGGCACTCGCTAGATGTGGATGAGTGACGATCCTCATATGATGAGACAGTTTGCTGATGGGTTTTTGTAGTATTTGTTGTTCCATTCCCCTCGGTTGAACTCCAAGATGTAATGACATGATGTAACCCGTTTTTTGCGGGATGATTGTTATGATGCCCTTTGATTCTAATAAAGAATAACAAGGTTAGGCTTTTTTCTTCCTGATTAAAAAAAAAAAAAAAAAAAAAAAACTAGATCGCATACAAAAGAATTAAAACCATGACATATTGCATGTTTTCTATCTTTAGCTTTCAAGAGAACAAGAGAAGATAACCCTATATTTTTTCACATTAACTCAATCTATGAACGAACTCCATACGATCCTGTTCTCTCGCATCCAGTGCAACCTGTAACTACAAGGAGACAATCTCAGCGCTATATACAATCTCAAAGCATAAAACAAGAACCCAACATCTCATAAGACTTCTGGAAAAACAATGTGCGTGAGCTCTGTGTGGAAGGACAATAACTTCATGGAGACCCCTACAATTGCCAGTAGATGCGATTTCAGAATATTATCTTTATTCTACCTTAGATCAAGATGAGCTCTACAATTACACTATGGGTTTGTTCTCCCATCATGAATATGCTCATCCATAGTGGATAAGGGTTCTGCGTTTTAGACCAAGATCGCACACTCAAGATTTCTTCTTTAACGCTACCTACAAGAGAACATTATTTCCAGAACCAACACCCAGTGCAATATATAATCTCAAAGAACAAAGACTTATGCTGCACCCCGATCTATGCACCTAGCGATGTATAGGATTTGCGTGGACCTTAGTATTGAATCTCTTCCTTGTCCGACCAGTTTTCTCATAGATCCAAAGTGACAATGGAACAATTTTCAAAACATTTTTCCCTCCATCAAATGAGCGATCTTCCCCCCTTTTTTAAATTTTTCTTTGGAAGTGACTGGGCTCAAAATACATTACGATGGAGCCATACGACCTTTTACTATTGCACGAAATCAATTAGCACTTGAGAGAGATCCAATATAGTTTATGTGTGGACCTGATAGTTTTAATGTGGGCCAAGTTATTCATACATTGTTTCTATAATCCATAACCCTACGCTTTGACTAAACTTTGACCAGAGGTTAGTGCTTGACTGGTGACACCTGGAGAAAATCGATAAATGAAATCCATGTCAATCGGTGGGCACACAAGACCCATATGCCTGAATTCTCTCTTGATGCACGCAGTGCCAATGTATGAGGGAAGGTATCGAACTACATGAGAGGTGACAAAACCGGTAGACTCATGGTATTTGCAAAGTGTCTTTAATGCAGCACTACAAGACATCTTCAATATTGAGGCGTTAATGTCTTCTCTAGCTAAATGGCCATGATGCCATAATAGTCATGACACATATCCAATAGTACACTTCTCAATACAACTTCAAAAACAGGCTTCTCAATGTTCACACATTACTACTTCATCAACTATCCAATCATGCAACTTGATTAACCATCACATAAGATCATGCCATTGTTGTCGTACTACACACATAAATTGTCATTAATGACCCTGTAACGAAACCCCCTACAATGTTGACATCAATGATGCACTTTGACCAATAATCCCCCCCTTGTCATTGATGGCAACAACTAAGTAAAACATCAATTTCTCCTCCTGGGAATATCCAATTTATCAATCTCTGTCTGCTCAGCTACCATGTGCATTTTCTCTCCCTTTGTTGTAACTAATGGATTTTTTCTCTGCACATTCTCCCCCTTTGACAACAATGACAATGGGGTGTCAAAGAGAGACTGATGAGAAACTAATTGCCTTGGCCTCTCATTCTTCTCTGGCTAAGAGTCGCTCCCCTATCAAGCAATCTCCCCTAAAGTGTTATGATGTATTGCTTGAATGCTCCAAGGAGTTTCTACAATAATAATGCCAGTGATACTTTGGCTAACTCCCCCTATATTCATGCTTCTTTATGCTCTTGTTTTACTAATATCTCTCCATCAATGGAAAAAGATGATTCCTCTTCACTTGGTTTTCTTGTCATCTGCTCCTCACTTTGATGATCATTCTCGACATATTTGCAAATCAACCCTTTGGGTTTACTGTTGTACTATATCAAAATCTTCTCCAATTCATCCTTGATCATGTCAACTTTGATCTTCAATGTACATTGGATGCTTTCATAAGTGAGGCACTTTCTTCAATAAAGAATATTAGGACATGTCTTGCAACCTTCAATCTTTCAGTGAAAGACGCTTCTTAAGTATGTTTTATTTAGTACATCCTCTCCATTAAAGTCCTGAAATAGTGGTGTTATCTCCCAGAATGTAGTTGCCACGAAAGAGTATCCTATCCTGACGGTAAAGAGAAAGGGAAACTAAACCGGTGACACTTCAAGGACCCTATCCACTACAAACAGAATGGGTGTCACACCAGATAGGGTTCTTGTCACTTTATGGCAACTAGGTGAGAAGGAAAAGGGATAGACCCTAGACTCTACTTGCAGAAGGACAAGTACAAACAAGACATGTAAGAGCTGAGCAAAGATGAAAGAGTGGGGATGCCTTGCTTGAAAAGCACTAGATCACAATAGATAGCTAATGGATGGAATTTGGTTATAAGTGACCATAAGATGTTATGTGAGAAATATAAAAATCAGATTATAAAAGCCTCAGTAGCTAATGCGTTAAGCACAATATCTAGGTTAAAATAGGTGTTAGAAGAAGAGGGATAAATTTCTACCCTAGGAGTTTTAACTTAGCAAAATAAAATGGCCTGAAAGATAGATTTAACGATGATTTAAGAGTTTTCCTAACATTTTAGAAACATTACTTCGATAAGATGACAACAATAGTGAAGATCCCAAGCAACATACAAGTCATAAACCGGAAGCCCTAGTTAGCCAACTAAGTGGAGCACACTTCATATACAGACCAACGCCTAATCCACGGGTAAATGAAATAAAATAAAATAAAATGCAAAAAAAGTAGCCCCTAAATGTTTTAGACTAAGGCCAAATATACCCACTTGCTATATTTTAAAGATTCCTTACAAATGATTTGACAAAAATTCTAATGGTTTTAACTTGTGAATTTTTTTAACCGACTCTTGGAATGGAAATGAAACAAGAGAAATACTGATATTACTTACTTGGTTCCCATAGAAAATGTTGATATATTGACAATTATTGCCGTTGAGATCAACTTAAGAAGAAGATTTGTGGAACTCTAGCTCAAGCCAAGTGCGCTCTAGGTGACCAAGTGTGCCCTCCTCTTTCCAAGCAAACAACAAAATGTCAGTTTGATTCTCAAGAGGAAAATCTAACTATTAATTAGAAATCTAAAGAGAAAATTCATTAATCAAATACATAAAAATTTATCTCCCTCGTTCCCAACGATTTGGTGGAGGAAGCAAGAGAGTTTCCCACTAGAGCACCCTCTCCAAATCGTTGCCCCTATTCATAGGTTAGATTCGGCATTAAATTGCAAAGAGATTCCACAAAATTCCACTAGTGCAAAGGAAGAATAACACACAATCACTATTTTAGAAATCCACCACAAGAAAACACGAGTATAGTTAGTGAAAAACTCGCTCTATTATTTAGTCCAAAATGCCAAAAGTCCCTACAAAAGACAACTCTCTCCTTTATATAGAAAATAGGAGAGGAAATATCCCTGGAAATCCTTATCCCGATGGTTGAGATCAAAAGTTTACAATAACAATCAATGGTTGAGATTAATTGAGCTCAACAATACATAGACAACTCAAGAGAGGGGGTTGATTTTCCCTCGTGCGCCCTAGATACAATGGTGAAGTGATGTAATGATGTAATACATAGATAGGGGGTGTCTAGGGGTTGTTTTATCCCCCTCAAAGCATAACATAGTATCCACAACATAAGCAAAGTGTCCACATGAAGTCCCTGCCCCAAAAGTGCACCATCTCTCCTAGAGTTGCGACTTAGCCAAGAGAATCCAAGTGTGGAAGTGGAGCCCAAAAATGTGATATAACATGTTCAGTGTGCCTCAATAACATAATAAAATAATCCTAATTCACCATGAACCAAGCATTTCACCCTTTGATACACTTTATATACCATGGTCACTTAATTAATTTAATTAATTTGTTGATAATACCTGTAAATGCACAATTCTTCGCATAATGATGTTTTCCTTTGCCCATACCTTTGATATGAATACAAAAATGAAATCAAAAGGCCCAAATCAACTAGAGACAAGTACTCATATGGCTCGAATCCACCTGTGATGTGACCTATGAAGAAATCCATGCTCAATAATTAAAATAAATGGCCTATAAAATAATAATAATTGTGTGCCTGGGCCAAAATCAATTGAAGGAAGCATGGAATGGTCTAATGGATGTCCATAGACATAAACATATATGAAATGAGTGGCCACAGTCACACCTGATTCCAGGCCCCGCAAAATGACCAAGTCAAGGGTTGACCATGTCAAATTGGTCAAACATGGTCTAACTGACCTAAATTAACCATTGATCTAAATCTGAAAATCTATGTTTGCACAAGGTATATAAATCACTTCCCAAATTATATTAGCATTAGACATAAATCATAAATGGTCTATAACAGTGGTGATCGTAAGAAGCAATGTAAGACAGGCAAAAAATTAATAGTTTTACAACAATGTTGAAGTCCTAGACATATGCTTAGGTTCACATTCACTCCCATCTGTATCATCCGATCCAGAGTCGACATTGTAAGGATTAGCCATATCATCATCGTCATCGATGTCAGTTATGATCATGATGTCATCGTCGATATCATCTTCATGGACATTATCTGCTACATCATTTGATTCAACTAATTCTTTGGCATCTTCTTTTGGAACATGATCATCTAACTCATGTTGATCATCATCAACGTCGTCTTCTTCTACAAGACCCTCTTCATTACATTCCTCTACGTTATACTTTATCGGCCTTCCCCTTGGATCGTGTCTCACAACAAATGACCAACCTGCTCTACCTAGAACCTCTGAGTAAAATACCTGTTCACATTGGCTTGGAAGAACATATGGCTTTGTTCTTGGCTCAAACAACCTTGTATTTACCATGGTAAATCCATTATCATGTTTAATAATAGTTTTATCGGGATCACGTTGATTCAATTGTAACCTGTACCATTTGACAGCGAACATAACTACCTTGAAGAAGTTAAAGCCGTACTGAAGAATATCTTCCAGATAGCCATAGTATTGATTTTCTGAGAGTTTTGGATGTCTGTCATTTCTAGAGGAAACATTGGTCACATCAAAGACTGCAGATATCCCATAATTTGATGTTTTTTTCATTTCATCCAACTTTTTGATGTCATATCTACAACCATTGGACCACATATCCTTATGGTGTTTTACCTACAACAAGCAACATACATGAAAATATTACATAATGATCCAATATTTATGATTAAGTGCATGTTTATGCCATACACCCAAAAAAAAAAATCAACGTGTACATCAATATGTTTGCCAAAAAAAATAGTGTGGTTGATTAATATGCTTGCCTGCTTATCTTTTAAGCCATATGCTAAGTCGATTTCCCTTTGTGTAAGATTGGTATCTCCATTGCGATGTGCTGCTTTAACCAATGAAAAACACACCTTCCCATGATATTCCATGACCAGATTGTTCACATCGTTCAATCCATACCTTCATCTAGTCAAGATTGTTTGCAATGTATAAATAAAGTTCATCCCACTCTTGACCAAATGCTTGATGACAATAAAAATAAAAATTCAATACAAATGTATATTGTCTTAACAGAGTATACACTCTTAATTGATGCAATACATTGAATATACAAATAGAATATGTGTGATATATATACATAAACATCAACAGTCAAATGTATTATATTAATTAATATTCACTAGCTAATAAGTACCTTTCACCTTCCTCGATCTACCTTTCCCCTTCAGGTACTCCCCTTCAAAATTGTTATTGGAGTTTGGATCACAAATGCGACGTAAATTGAGATTTGGCACTAAATTAAGAAGATATTCACTAATATACAACATGTTTTGGCATACCATATATCCCTCCATCATAGAACCCTCAACACGTGCTCATTGTCTAACCAAACCCTTCATAAATTTCAAGTGCCTCTCAACCATCCACATCGACCTTGAGTGCACAGGTCCACACAATTCAATCTCCTCAACTTGGTGTATGAGGCAGTGTTCATGTGCATTGAAAAACGCTGAAGGTAGATGCTTCTGCATTTCACACATGAGACGAGGAATTTATCTCCTCCAATACTTTATATATTCTTTATGGATTTCTTTAGATGATAACCATCTACAAGTGACGCAAACCAATCACGAGATTTAACAAATAAAACAAAATATTACATAACATGCATTAGTGCACAAAAATTAAATATAAGTTCTACGATGAATTAAGAAAACACTAAGCACATGTAAAAAATCACTACTTACCTCATGTATTTCCCAAGATTATATATAACTTGTTTGACATTGTTGTCGAAGTTGTTTGGGAGAGAGAAAGGTAGAACATACTGTAACAATATACAAATCATTTCATTTTTTTAAACAAAGAGTAGACAAACAAAATAATAACAATATGCACTGGAATAAAAAAATAATAATTATATGGATACCATAATAATTACCTTCATGAATACATGTCAATCATGTGTTTTCACCCCCGCAAAATCACCTTTCTTTGTTATGATATTCTTCATGTTCGCACAAAATCCAGTTGAAAATTTAATTTTTCGCATGACTTCGTTTACAACATTACTTTGCTGCTCCATTAACATCCATGGAAGTGAGTTTATATTAATTTGGTCTTTGTTGCGATGAAATTGAATGACGTCTTTCATTGCATGGTTTCCTTCTTGAATGTCTTCGCAAATTTTGACAAATCTTTATTTCTCACTTCTTCCATCCAATATTCGTCATAATGTTTCAGTCACATTCTTTTCGATATGCATTGTTTCAAACATATGTTGGAGTTTGTGCAACCTCAGAAGCTATTCTTATTATCCTCCTTCGGGAGTTGAACTTGTTGTAATTATTCATCTAAACCCTAGAAAGAACAATGTAATCATTGGGGAGAAAAGCCAGCAATAAAAAAATAAATAAAAATAATAAAATATAAAATTATAATTGCACCCCCAAGTGAAGTCGGCCCCAGTTATTTTCTGGGTGGGAAAACAATGTAAATAGGAGGCACCCCTCCTCATTTCAGCACACAACAACAACACATCAGCACAAGAGACGTTCGCCGTTTTTGGGGAAAGACAGCAACTACACAACAGCTCAAAAGTAGACTGATTTTCAGGGTTTCATATTTGGAAGGCATTTCCTTATTTTTTCCCTTTCTTTATTGTACTCAAATCTCAGAATTATCATCTCTAGACGAAGGTTGTTGGGTTTTTCCCAAATGGATTTCCTAGATGAAAAATACTTGTGTTATTGTTCTGTGCTTTGTCTATCTTCTAGTGATCCTATTGATAAATGCAATTAAGATATACTGCTATAATATTTATGAAAATCTAACATGGTATCAAAGCAGTACTAGAAGAAGCCATTGCCGAAACTCTGTCAGCAACCTGTCGAAACTAGGGTTTCATCTTTTGAGGTCTTCACCCAACTATTTGGTAGAAAAATAGCCTTGGAAATTTTGCTCTAAGGAGGGCGCATCTTTTGGTGAAGACATAATTCAATTATGAGAAGTTTCAATTTTGACCTAATTCTACAGCTGCATCAAAAATTAGGGTTTCCAGTTTTGACCTACTTTATCCAGAATTTTGGCTCGACTCCACCTCTACTCAACTCGCCTCCCTAGGGCGCATTTATCTGTGTAGTCAGTTTTCCAAAACTCCAATCTTTAGTTTTTTACTTAGTCTTTGCTAGAGTTTCAGATCCATATCTGCATTCAAGATGATCAACATGAAGGTTGAAGATCGTTTGGAACTTGGCTTCAAATTTCATCCCCTGGAAGTCTAGGGTTCTTCTTCTACTAGAAGAGAAGAACCTATTACAGTATGTAAAGGAAAAGGTTTTAGAACCAGAAGTCGAAGAAGACAAACCTTGTTGGAGAAAGGATGATGCCAAAGCAAGGAGGATTTCAGTGGACTCAGTTAGAGATCACTTGGTTCCTCAGACCTCAGAAAAGACTACGGTGAGGAGGGTGTTCAAAACCCTAAAGAAGTTATTTAAACACAGTAGCATCAATGTGACTCTCACATTAAGGAATCAACTGTCGAATATGAAGATGACGAAGTCCAAGAACATTGCCTCATATTTCATGAGGATAACCGAACTCCGGGACAAGCTAAAGTCCAGTTGAGAGAATCTTGAAGAAAATGATCTTGTCATGATCACCTTAAATGGTCTCCCTCCATCTTGGGAGTCTTTGATCCAAACTATAAGTGGTCGAACCAAGTTGCCCAAATTTGATAAACTATGGGCAGATTGCACTCGTGAAGAAACCAAAATTACAGCATGTCAAAGACTTCATGGTACTCAACCTGAGGAAAATCAAGAGTTCGTATCACACACCAAGAAAGGAAAGGGAAGGGGAAGGAAGTCGTACATTAACAAGCATCAAGATAAGAGATCAAGTCCTTGGGCCCATATGAGAAGAGGCAAAAGAAGGATCTATCTCAGATCCAATGCTACAGATGCAAGAAATACAGCCACTATGCCAGTGGTTGTCGAAGCTCTCACAAAATGAAGCATGAAGCTTCAACTGCTGATGTAGAGGAAGATCATCATCACAAGAAACAGAAGAATGAAGATCGTACATAATTCTTCTTCATATCAACTTTATCAAGTACGGTTCCCACCACTAGTGATACTTGGCTCATAGATAGTGGTGCATCTAGACATATGACATGATATAAAGAAAATCTTCCAGAAGTAGTTGAGAAAGATTCCCATCTCCGTGTTGTACTTGGAGATGATGTCAACAACACTGTGAAGGGATCTGGAGCGGCCTCCCTTCAGCTAGAGACTAATGATACTCTACACTTGAGTGATGTGCTCTATGTACCTGGTATGAAAATAAATCTTGTTTCCATCTCGGCCTTAGAAGATAAAGGATATAAAGTAGCATTTTCAGATGGAAAAGTACTTGCTTGGCAGAAGAAATTAAGCATGGATACAACCAAAGTAATTGGCATTAGAGAGGAGAGATTTTCTCGTCTGAACACTCTACCAATCCAAGCCCTAGTCCATGACTCTACAAGTATGAGTGAGCTATGGCACAGAAGACTAGCTCATCTAAATTACAGAGCTCTCCCAGCAGTGAAGAACATAGTTACGGGTATACCAGTGCTGCGGGTAGACCATGATGGAACATGTAGAGGATGTGCACTTGGCAAGAATGCCAAGAAATCCTTCCCTGATAGTGAGAGCGGATCCAAATAAATCTTGGATCTAGTTCACTCCGACTTATGTGGCCCAATGACAGTGGCCTCATTGGGAGGATATCATTACTATGTGACCTTCATTGATGACTACTCACGAAAGACTTGGATCTACTTTCTTAAGACCAAGGAATTCGAGGAAGTACTCAGTAAATTCAAGGAGTTCAAAGCACAAGTCGAGAATTTGTCAGGGAAGAGGATCAAGATTCTAAGATCAGATAATGCCGGCGAATATACCTCTACATAATTCAATGATTTCTGCAAAGAAACAGGAATTAAGAGGGAGCTTATAGTTCCCTACAACCACCAACAAAACGGGGTTGCTGAAAGAAATAACATAATGATTGTGGAGGTAGCCAAAGCCATGATTCATGACCATAGTTTACCCATGTTCTTATGGGAAGAAGCATCCAGAACAGTTGTATATATACAGAACATGTGCCCACATAAGATAGTGAAGAACATGACTCGTGAAGAAGCCTTTACAGGAGCAAAACCAGAAGTAGGTCACCTCCGAATATTTGGTTGTCCAGTCTACATACATGTGCCCAAGGAGAAAAGGACGAAATTAGAATCTTCGGGCAAGAAGGGAACCTTCGTGAGATACAATTAATCATCAAAGGCCTACAGAATCTATATCCCAGGATCCAGACAGATCAAAGTCAGCAGGGATGTGACCTTTGAAGAAGAAAGGGCTGTCAAGAAAGGCAGAGGATCAAACATGGATATCGATGATGAGGAATTGGAGATGAGATCATCTTCCTCTCCAGTCCAGAATGAGTTAGCAAGAAAACATGAACCCATCGATCCCATTGATCCAGTCATGACAATTGATATTCCCGAAGATGTGACAATAGGTCGGAAAAGACCTAGATGGGAACAACAGACCTTACAGGATGTAGAGGGGCATGAAGATCCACATGGTACTTTCCGAGAAAGAAAAAGACCTCAGAGGTTCTCCAGTTATGTTGCACTGATGAGTCATATCATTGACTCAGAACCCACCACTTATGAAGATGCATCCAGACATCAAGTTTGGAAGGATGCCATGATGGAAGAATATCAATCCATCATGAGGAATGATGTGTGGGACATTGTACCGAGACCTAAGGGGAAGTCAGTTGTAACTTCAAGATGGTTGTACAAAATCAAACATGGAGCTGATGGGAGTGTTGAAAAATACACTGGCTAGATTTGTTGCCAGAGGGTTCTCTAAAAAAGAGGGAGTCGATTATGATGAGACATTTTCTCTTCTGGCTCGATACACTTCCATCAGAACGATCATTGATATTTCTTCAGCTATGGGATGGAAGTTGCATGAAATGGATGTCAAGACTATCTTTCTCAATGGCATTATTGAGGAAGAAGTGTATATTGAACAACAAGAAGGGTTTGGTGTCCATGGAAAGGAGTCTCACGTATGCAAGCTGAAAAATGCATTATATGGACTCAAGCAAGCACCCCGTGCTTAGTATGGACGGATAGACGGATTCCTGGTGAGTCTCGGATTCACCAAGAGTGATACATACCCCAACCTGTATTACAAGGTTGTGGATAATGAGCCACTGATTTTGGTACTGTATGTTGATGACTTGTTTCTTACTGGAAATGAGAAACTCATCTTATGGTGTAAGAAGAAACTCACCTCTGAGTTTGAAATGAAGGATCTTGGATTGATGCACTACTTCTTAGGATTAGAAGTATGGCAAACGCAGAAATAGATTTTCCTAGGACAAAGAAAATACACCATAGATATACTAAAGAGATTCAGGATGTTGGACTACAAGTCCATAGCTACTTTGATGGATACAAATTTGAAGAAGCTGAGGGATTCTTCTTCAGATTCAAACTTGATTGATCCCACCATGTATCACCAGTTGATTGGGTCCTTGATGTATCTGACAAACACCAGACCAGACATTTGTTTTGATGTGAATGCTCTCAGTCATTTCATGTCTGAACCGAGGTAGATTCACTGGATTGCTGCAAAATATGTACTCAGATACTTACGTGGAACTATGGGATATGGTCTTCGATATGATTCAGAATGTGACTTGAAATTGCAAGGGTTTACAGACTCGGACTGGGCCGGATGCACTATAGATAGGAAGAGCACTTTAAGATGTTGTTTTAGTCTAGGTTCTGCAGTTATTTCCTGGTGCAGTAAGAAGAACTCAGTGGCTCTTAGTATTGCAGAGGTCGAGTATATGGTTGCTAGTTCAGCATCCCGAGAAGCAGTTTGGCTTCGTAAACTCCTTGTAGTTTTGTTTGGCCAGATTCTAGAACCAACCGTGATTCACTATGATAACCAGAGTTGTGTGCAGATGTCAGTGAATCCTGTATTTCATGACAAGTCGAAGCACATAGAGATTCGGTATCACTTCATACGTATATGGTGCAGAAAGGTGCAGTCGAGCTACAATATATTCCGACTAATGACAAGACTGCAGATGTTTTCACCAAGCCTCTTCCCAGGGTGAAATTTGAATACTTTCGCGGAAGACTTGGAATAGAAGAGAACATATCCCTCCTTGAGAGGGAGAGATGACTGAGAGACACTCACTATAATTTTACCCAGGTACCTCTGCTTGTCCAGGTTCTCAGCCAGGTATGGGAGAAATCTTATTGGCAGATGAGACAGACAAGTAGTAGATGGTCGGGTTCACACAGGTGCTTTTGCTCGTCCAGGTATGGGAGTAATCCCATCGACAAATGAGTCAAACATGTCATAGATGGTCGTGTGATTGCGCAGGTACCTCTACTCGTTCAGGTTCTTAGCCAGGTATGGGAGTACCCCATCAGCATATGAGACGAACATGTAGTAGACGATCGTGCACGTGTGCTCATCCAGGATCTCTAGCCAGGTATGGAAGTATTCCATCGGTAGTAGAGACGAATATGTAGCAGAATATTCTCTCTTAGACATCCGAATAGAACAAAGACAACCTTCAGTGCATTTAGAGATGATGGAGACAATATAGATGTAAATATGAAACCCAAATGATGGTGATGCTGATGAAGACCGAAGAATACCTTCCTTGTTGAGAGGGAGTGTTGGAGTTTGTGCAACCTCAAAATTTATTCTTATTGTCCTCCTTTGGGAGTTGAACTTGTTGTAATTATTCATCTAAACCCTAGAAAGAACAATGCAATCCTTGGGGAGAAAAGCCAGCAATAAAAGAATAAATAAAAATATAAAAATATAAAATTATTATTGCACTCCCAAGTGAAGTCATCCCCAGTTATTTTCTAGGTGGGAAAACAGTATAAATAGGAGGCGCCCCTCCTCATTTCATCACACAACAACAGCTCATCAGTACAAGAGAAGTTCATAGTTTTTTGGGAAAGACAACAACTACACAACAGCTCAAAAGTAGACTGATTTTCAGGGTTTCATATTTGGAAGCCATTTCCTTATTTTTTTTCCTTTCTTTATTGTACTCTGATCTCAGAATTATCATCTCTAGATGAAGGTTTCTGGGTTTCCCAAGTGAAAAATACTTGTGTTATTGTTTTGTGCTTTGTCTATCTTCTAGTGATCCTATTGATAAATGCAATTAATATATACTACTATAATCTTTATGAAAATCTAACAATTAACAATCTGTAGATGCTCATAGTAGGGAAACCTACTGAATTGTTTAGGATAACTTTTCATTCCTCGTGGAATCCCATTAATGTCAAGTCATGATCACGACGACCATCATGAATCGCAGTTTATAAAGAAATTACATAAATCAATGTCAATTACAGTAAACAACACACAATAATCAAAATATATATAACATTTCATATACGATGATTCATATGTACCTTGACGATTTCTATTATATTGCAACTTCCATAGGTGAGATGTCATTCTCTACGGTTTTAATGCAGCCTCTTGCTTTCCATTGAATATATTTTTTCCGGTAGTTCGATCTTGTGATTCTTAGAGAAGAAGTGCCTATACTCATCAAACGTCTCATTTCTTAAGCTTTTTGAACGACGAGATTTGATCTTAGAACCACAAACTGCACATGCATATTTTCCCTTTGTTTGAAGACCTACATAAAGAGATGGATTATCTATGTCAATTATAATTATATATAAAATGAATGGAATATTTAAAAAAACATGTGTCCATAGTATATTTACTACTTCATAAAATTAAATGCAATTAAATTGGAACTTATAATTACAAACTAAAAAAATGGATTAACCCTGAGGCATCATGTATTGTCCATACAAGCATTGCATGGAATTGAAATTGTCTTTGTCGTATTGGTCTAGATACGTCATACATAGTGATGTTATTCCATAACTTTAGTAGCTCGTTAATAAGAGGTTCAATATATTCATTCATATCTTTAACTCGGTACTTACTTGATTGATTTGAGCATGTAAAATATATAATTATGAGTACCATTTAGATATATAAACCATGCACAAGAGAAAAATAAAAAATATATATATGACATTAGGAAACAAAATACGACAAATGAGATGCCACTACATTAAAACAAAATGTAGACACAATATACCTGGAATAATCATCGATAACATTATGTGCTCCCTCTTTTTTGACAACCATGGAGGAATGTTATTGTTGATAACAAAAATAGTCCATACCGTGTAAACGGATCTCATCTCTGCAAATGGATTGATACCATCTGCTGCCAAAGAAATCCTAAGATTACGAGGTTCTTCTTTAAAGTGAGGCTATTTATCCTCCATATCTCTAAATGTAGAACCTTCTGTAGGCAATTGAATAATGTCATATTGACTTATGTTCCTTGCATGGTAATTCATAAATTGCGTTATGTTTTTAAACCTGAACAATCGTTGCAAACGTGGAATAATGAGAATATAACGAAGAACCTTGTGATGCACCTTTTTGTTACTAGATCTATTCAATATCTACTTATATGACATTCTGTTGCAAATTCATGCTGATTATAATAGATAACACAGTCATCGGGGCATGCATGAATTGCTTCATACTGCATTCCAATTTCTTTCATAATGGTAGATAAATATTTATATGTATGAGGTAAAATATTTGACGGTGGTAACAAAAATTCAGCTATCAAGCTATTAAAATAAAAAACTAGTTAATATAATATATTAATAATATTAATGAAACGCATTTCATCCGTATTAATTTGACTTATGAATTAACAATAAAATTATTAGAGGAATAAAGATAATCTTTACCACGATCATATATATGTGATGGAATATTTTACATACAACATCCATGTGACTAATATGTTTGAAATACCATTCATAACCTTCAAGTTCATTATCAACAATATAGCAGAGAGAATATTTGTGTTGAAGCCTTCATAAGGGGGTTCGTATGCCTTCTCAAGAAGAGGTAAATCATGAACATCATCAAAGTCATCGATATTTTAAAAAAAGTCGTCATCATCATCCATTCTAACATTAAATGAATCATGGATCAATGTATTTGTACCATCATATTTAACTATGTGATCAATATGATCATTAACTTGTTCTCCATTATTCACAGCTCCATGTTCCTTTGGTACTTGTTCTGAAAGCACTTCCTCTCGACGATATGTCGTAGGATGTCTTTCCTTTATAATTACATGAAAACATCAATAGATATAAGTTAATATAATAAATATTAAAATAATACATAAATTTACCAAAGCAATCAATATAAAAACATTTATAATGCAAAACTTACAAATGGACGATATTCATGCCCCCCCTCAGTGTGTACATGTACTATACAATGTTTTCTGGTTGTTGTGATCTTTATTCTTCTCCTCTTAAAGCCCCTGCATTGACTACATGGACAATAACATTTCTCATCACCCTTTCTTTTCAGTCCATCCCACAATCTAGCAAGTAATTGTCGATTTTATTCGTCTGGATCAGGAATATTTCTATTTGACCATTTCTCACAAAGATCGTGAATGAAGACTATTGATCTTAAAAAATCAAGCTCCACGCATCACTATTTCCACAAATCGTTCATCGAAGAATAAAATATAATTTTTGCAAACTGTCGCTTCTATAGCAAAATATGTCGGAATGTTTCTGTAATTTATAGATTTTCAAATTTAGATATTCATCGGATTTCTGACGACATGAGCCTAGTTACCATTATAAAAATGTGTTGGATATCCGACGAATTATGCGAGGTGCGTCAACAATCCGACTTGTAGTTCTATCTTTGTCGGATATGTGAGGGACGTCGAAAATCCGACAGGAAGATCTTTGTTAGATATGTGAGGGACGTCGAAAATCCAACATGTCATTCTATCAATTTAAAAAAAAATCAAATTACATAATTTGAACGCGAAATTCGATGACATAGTGTTTTTCGTCGGATTTTGGGTATTTTGGGTTCAAATTTTGTAGTGTGGTATTCAATGGTTGTTGTAGAAATGACATTGAATTTGGGGATCTTCTCAAAGTATCTTTTGGGCCTGTCATGGGGCACCCCTTATATTAGGGAGAAGTCAAAAGGAGATGCTCGAGATCTATTACCAAAGGCCCTAGGAGGTTGGTTTGCATTAGCCATTGGATTAGCTTGAGGTTGGACTTGAGAGTTGGATGAAGACTCAACAAGATGACTAGGTGACCCTAATGAGTTAACAATTTTCCAAAATAGGCTAGAATATTGAGCTTTGTTATCCTTGCAAATTGGGTTTCAGGTATACGTAATTGGGCTTCCTTGAGGAGTATCAGAACGTTTGGAACTTCGAAGGTTGTACGGATGGGTTCGAACCTCAGTGGAGTTGTGAGGTGGAGTCGTCAGGTTAACTTGGAACCTTGTTCACAAAAAAGGGGGAATGTCATGGGGGTGATAGGAGAATGAGTGATAAAATGATGACTGTGATAAGTTAAACAAGCACAAAATACAGTCAACAAAATTAAAATCTAATGTGATGTATAAGATGGACGCATGCAATAGGTTCACTCGCAAACACTAGGAGCAAGCAATAGGAATATACCTCCTCGACAATGGCGTAAAAAATGTTATCACTTAGTTTGTAGTTTCCACGAAATGGTATCCTATCGAAGACAGTAGAGAGAAAGGGAAACTAAATCGATGACACTTTAAGGACCCTATCCACCACAGACTTTATGGTTGTCACACCAGATAGGGTTCTTGTCACTTTATGCCAACTAGGTGAAAAAGCAAGGGGGGGAACCCTAGCCTCTCCTTGGAGAAGGATAACTACAAACAAAACACCTAAGATCTTAGTAAAGAAGAAAGAGGGGGGATGCCTTGCTTGAAAATCCCTAGTTCACAATAGGTAGCTATTGTGTGGAATTTGGTAGTAAGTGACCATAATAAGTTATATAAACAGTATAAAAATCAGGTTATAAAAGCCTCAATAGCTAATGAGTTAGACATAAGATCTAGGTTAAAATAGGTGTTAGGAGAAGATAGATAAATTTTTACCCTAGGGGGTTTTAACTTAGAAAAATAAAATGGCCCAAAAGGTAGTTTTAACAACGATTTAAGAGTTGTCCTAACACTTTAAAAACATTACTTTGATTAGACTACAACAATAGTGAAGATCCCAATCAACATACAAGTCATAAACCATAATCTCTAGTTATCCAGCTAAGTGCATTACACTTCATACACAGACCAACACTTAATCCAAGGGTAAATGGAGTAAAAAATGTAAGAAAAACAACCCCTAGAGGTTTTAGACTAAGACCAAAAATATCCACTTACAAGATTTTAAAGATTCCTAGCAAATGTCTTGTCAAAAATTGCAAGGGTTTCAACTTGTGAATTATTTTAACTGACTCTTGGAATGGAAACGAAACAAGAGAAATGGTGATATTACTCACATGGTTCCCAGAAAAAATGTTGATAAAGTGAAAAATATTCCCGAAGAGATCAACTTAAGAAGATTATTTGTGGAACTCTAGCTAAAGCCAAGTTTGCTCTAGGTGACAAAGTGTGCCCTCATGCCAAGCAATCAACAAAATGTTCGTTTGATTTTTAAGAGAAAAATGCAACCGTGAATTAGAAATCTAAAGAAAAAAATAATTAGTTAAAGACTTAAAAATTTCACTCTGTGGTGCCTAATGATTTGGTGGAGGAAACAAGAGAGTCTCCCATTAAAGCGTCCTCTCCAAATCGTTACCCCTGTTCATAAGTTAGATTCACCACTAAATTTCCAAGAGTTGCCACAAAATTCCACTAGTGCAAAGGAAGAATAGCATGCAATCACTATTTCATAAATCCACCACAAGCAAACACTAGTATAGTTGGTAAAAAACTCTCTATTATTCAGTCCAAAATGCCAAAAGTCCATACAAAATATAGCTCTCTCCTTTATACAAAAAATAGGAGAGGAAAGATCCCTAGCCATTCTTATCTCAATGGTTGATATTAGGAGTTTACAATGATGACCAATGGTTGAGATTAACTAATCTCAACAATGCATAGACAACTCAAGAGAGGGGGGTAGTTTTCCCTCATGTGCCCTATGTACAATGGCGAAGTGACGTAACGATGTAATACATAGCTAGGGGGTGTCTATGGTTTGTTTTATTTTCCCTAGCATAATAGCTATAACATAAGAAAAGTGTCTGCATGAAGTCCCTACCCCAATAGTGTGCCCTCTCTCCTAGAGTTGCGACTTAGCCAAGAGAAGCCAAGTATGGAAGTGGGGCCCAAAAATGTGATATAACATGTTCAATGTGTCTCAATAACATAAAAAATCACCCTAAGTCATCTCTAGCCAAGCATTTCACCCTTTGATACAGTTTATAAACCATGGTCACTTAATTAGTTTAACTAATTTGTTGATAATGTCTGTAAATGCACAATTTTGCCCATAATGGTGTTTTCCTTTGCCTAGATATTTGATATAAATACACAAAGGAAATCAGAAGGCCCAAATCCACTAAGGAAAAGTACTCATACGGCTTGGATCCCCCTGTGATGTCACCTATGAAGAAATCCATGCCCAATAATTAAAATATATGGCCTATAAAATAATAATAAATGTGTATCCGGCCCAAAATAAACTTAACAAAGCATGGAATGGTGTGATGTATGTCCATAGACATAAATGTATATTAAATGAGTTCCCGTAGTCACACCCACTCCTGAGCCCCTCCAAGTGACCAACTCAAGGGTTGATCAGGTCAAATTTGGTCAAATATGGTGAAAATGACCCAAACTGGTGACTGATCTAAATCTGAATATCTCTATGTGCATAAGGTATAAAAGGAAATTTCCAAAATATATTAGCATTAGACATAAATCATAAATGGTCTATAGCAATGGTAATCATAACAAGCAATGCAAGATATACAAAAGCTTGATAGTTTTACAACAATAATGAATTCCTATGCATATTCTCATGTTTACATTCACTCCCATGTACAAGGTAGGACACCCCTCACTTACTCTGAGTGAAGTGTGAATACTAAAGGCTCAGTCAAGAGATTTGACTTACTAGACAAGCTTAATGATCTATCGGGGAGGGGACAAGGAGAATCACAGTGACATGTGCATGGTAGACAAACACTAGGGGAGGGAGCTGCCTTACATAGAGATAAAGTGCATAGGAGATATCCATTAGACTTTGGAAAGAGTTCTTTATTTGATTCAATTAACATTTGCATGACTTTCATTTCACTTTCAAGTTCATATAGATGATTTTTCCTTCACTAGCCATCCTCCAAAGGCAGGTGCCCTGGATACCCTTGTGGGCTCTAGATAATAAATCAGTCTTACCACCATTGCTCACCATTGTCCATAGGTGCGATGGAGTTATCACCCTATTTCCCTTTACGGGAAGATGGCCTTACATCATACAAAGGATGAGAGCTCATCCCTTGTCCATTGACTCGTTACAAAAGGATTTTAATTACTTGCATTTCATTTCATTTCTCGGCACTCTTACAGTTTTACATGTGCATAAAAGCACGACTATTTGCATCTTTCACCAAGGGCTTGCATTTCATCTCAACGGAGGAATGCTTTCTTTGAGGACTTAGGGAGACACTTTCACACTCTAAAGCCAAGGCACAAGTAAACATGGGGACCCATCTTTACACAGAGGTCACAGTGGGGGAGGGGAAGGTCTTTGATATCACAAGTCATGTCCATAGTCGACAGCTAATCTACTAAAAGCATGGAAAATACGAGTGGATGGAAGGACAATTGAAGATGGTGCCAAAAGAATATGGGTAATGGGATAAGTTGTACATGGGGTAACCCAACTATCAAGCATATGAATAAGTCTTAACATTATGTTGCTTAACAATTCAATTATTGGTCCAAAAGCAACTAATAGATAATAATCACACTGCTACCACATATGACTAGTCATATCTACTAATATAATCAAGAAAGACAAAATATACAACCAAACCTCATGATGTATACCTCCTCAGTCAACTATGTACCTACATCCAAATCTGCAATGCCTTTGACTCTCTTGAAGGGAAAGGAAAAGTATATTAGTTGTCTGCTTTGTTGTATTACTTAAGTGAACCATGGTCTACTAAGCATCTCTTAGGGATCATGTGGGCTCAAAAGTGACAAGGAAAGTTGGTATTGCTACTTTGGGGCTTTGGTTGTATCAAAAGTACTCCGCCAGTGATCATTATTGTGCACACATCAAGCTAATCCCCGTGTAGGATTGGCTCAGGTCTAATACAAAACTGGTCAGTGGCATCTTGGTAGCCCAGATACTATGGATATGATAACATCTGGCTCCCTCTAGGACAAGTGCTCTAAGGGAGAGACTGCTTGAGAACCTCAGAATCTATGTTCCATAACACCCCTCTCATCATCAATGAATAGGCACCTGGGACATATATGCATCATCTTTTAATGTGTACCTATTCTTGTACAAATGCAAACATTATAACATTCTCTGGAAACCAATCGCCAATAGACCACATATGTATCTAGAGAGAAATCAAACTAAAAGTAGAGTATTGAAAAGGAAATGGTGAAATGAAAATTTCTAATCTAATATCTAAAATGAAAGATTTCTCTTTTATTTTAATAACTAGAAAAAAAGAAAAAAGAAAAATCATAAGAAAGTATGCCAACTAACTAGACTCAACAGTTGAAACCAAAAACAAAATTAATTATTGCTCTCAAGAGCTTATTCAATCCTATTCAATTCTAAACTAAGCGTGAGCGGCCTAGCAGGGAAACCCCCTAGGTCATCTAAGGGACATACTCATGTAGGTGTAATGTCCCCATTCAAATAAATTTTGCATAGCAGGACAATTCCATCAATCCTACTAGTTCCCTAGGTTGGATGGATACATTTGGAGTTTTAATAAGGAAGCTAATAAATGATGTTCATACATTAGAATAGGATAAATATTTAATAATGTAGCTTATTAAATAAATACAAGAGAAAATTGAAGTGGCAATGGAGCATGGAGACTATGGGGCCCACACAAGCTAGAATTTTGTGCCACATGGCATCCTCCTCTTGCAATTTTGAATCCATGGGAAGCCTAAAGGTTCTTGGATGAGTTAGAAGGCTAATACACTTGGCCATATGCATCATAGGTCGAATTTGGGAAGAAATGTAACTTACATGGGAAAAGAAGAGTCATTTTGGAGCTAGTGAGACACTTGGACTATATTCCCTAGCTCTATGATAACAATGATGAAGATACTATGACACCTATAACACAAATCAGATCCGAATGCTGACATCTAACATATCTGACATGTCAAGGCGAAATAGAGCATCCAAGAAAGCTCTCATGTGAGTTGGGGAAGCTCAATAGGCTCCTACTCGAATTTGGGGAAGGTGGAAGGCTAGGAAAGGGAGGACACATGGAAAATCATGAGCTCACACCCAAATTCGAATTGGATTGAGTTTGTGGATGGATTGGGAACCTTAGAAGGCTAAGGATATTTATAAAATATAGGAAGCAACCAAGAGAAGGGTTTTTGATCATTTGAGAAATTGTCGTTTGTGAATTGTGAGAGCTAGTGGATGACTAGTTTTCTTACCTTAGCCAATTTTGAGGGTGAAAGATTCCCATCCAAGTTGGTGTTTGGAGAGGACACTCATGTCTTTCATGGAGCTTGAATATATTTTTAATTGTAGGTGTAAACTACAGGGAAGCTCATGGGTTCTTCTATTGCAGCACGTCATCTCAACCATTTCCAGTTTTCATTGCATATTCATGCTCATGGAGGGATTGTGCCTTGGGTGAGCTATTGTACTTTGTGGGATAGATTCTCCTGGTCTATTTATGATTGTAATAAGTTAAATATTCTATGTTATTCATTCTCAAAAAGTTTCAAGTCGAAATACCCAAGACTTGTATGTCAAATTAACTTTTAATGAGCAAACAATGACCATTTCCACTATATTTTGATATATGCCATGGTAATGTTGATTATTTCGAATGGAGGAATGTATCTATGATAAATTTATGATGAATGGACTGTAATTAATGTGTATTACAAGTTTCATGTTCATTACTTAAGCATTGGAAGGCATTTTACTCATTTTAATTGCATTGAGAGAAGATTTGGTGCATTTTCCCCATGGATCGAAATAGTGATTTGGGAGTTGTTTTGGAAGGAGTCATAACAGCTTGTATACATTGAACAATGATGCATATGAGACCTTAAAAATGTCCCTTACACATCCCCTTCCTCTTGTCATAAATTCTAGTGGGTTTGGGAGCATTTGAGAAGCAATTTCCAGCATTTACCCGGGGGGGATTGGAACCCCAATTTGCTAGTAGAGACTCCTACTTTGATCAAAATATAAAACTAGTTTGCAGAAGTGATTGGAGGGTTATAAATAATCTCTGAACATAATATTCAAGTCTTAATATTATTCATACACACTCTGAGAATATTTGGGAGCATTTGTGCCAATTTGGATACCTAGACATCAAAACTAGTCAAAAGTTGAAATAGGGAAAAAAAGTGAAAAAATTGGTCATTTAATAAAATTTCAAAAAGGGACATTACATGTGGTATCATAGCATGGTCTTGGCACTTGATGGTATTAAATAGGAGTTAAAGCAATAAGTCACCACCCCTTAGACCCTGAAGTTGAATGTGTTTTTATTGAAGAAGAAGAAGTAGTAGAAGAAGAGGTACATTCTGCTGAAACTATGACTAAAGAGGGGAAGGGATACACTGATCATGATAAGGTGGAATATATTAAACTCATACAATCTCTCTTTGATGACATAACCAAGAACATGAACTGGCGTCTTATGAAAGGATTCAAATTTTTGGTTAGCCAATTTGGAAGCAAATTAGGAGTAATAGGAGATAGTAGTAGTTCACAATCAGAAGAAAAGAAGACAATGGGTGAGCATTTTTTCTCAAGAAAAGGACCCCATAATAGACCCCGTGAATTTCAGAGCACGCCAAGGCCTACTGCACCTAAATTTATTGTACCCAAAGAAGAGCCTAACATTCAACTTGAACTTGCTACAATGGCAAAAGAATGGGATAAATTGGATGTATTAAATTGAGCACATAAATTTGTGGACAAACATGCAACTCACAAGATAGATCACACAATTTACTCAGTTATTGAAGAATGAAACAGTGCAAAAATGGCTTAAATAGATAGTCTTTTCATTAATCAAAGAGTAATTAGATAGTAATTACAATGAAGTACAATGGCTTAAATAGCCACATGCAATTCGAATCCACATGAGAAAATTTGAATTGATTAGACTCTACTTGACTGTAGGTAACTAAGACCTTGTCTAAATCACTGTCGGAGGACTCAATCGTTAACTGACCTTGTCTAAACCATTATTGGAGTTCAAAGAAGTTCTAAAACACAACTCAAGTGTCTACTTTAGTGTTGACTAAGGCTAACTAACTGTGGTAGGTGAGAAATGCGCCTCTCCTACATGCAGCCATGCAAACCTAGCGCTAACTGAATGTAGAGGACTAGAATTGAATTTAACCGACTCCTAACTCAGCTTGACTAGTCACTAACTGAATTCAACTAATGAAGGTTGGTATCGACACTCCCAGTGGCTCCTAAATTGTAGGAATTGATCTAGGAGGCTCCTAAATTGATGCATGCAAGTGCAATCAATGGCAGTAGGCCTCAATTAGTGTTCCCTGCACTTAGTAGCTGGAATATGTGCCCCAATTAGGTCAAGTGGACCCAATGGTGCTAGTGACTAAAAATAGATTGGATGGACTCACGATTTAGACATGACTCCTGATTTAGACATATGACCAAATTGGACAAGGGAGGATTAATAATCCTAGCAGGATGAAGATTGTAAAAGAATTGTACTATTTGATCAGTACTTTCTTGCTGCAAACAAACTAAAAAAAAAGGAAGATAATAAGTCTCTATACAACAACAAAGACTTAAATCGTGCCATTAGTAAAGTGCCACTCCCTACTTTTGATGGTTCTTCTCAAAGTTCCGCTAACACTTGGGTGCAAAAATTAGATGTGTATTTTCAGTTGAATCCAATGGTGGAAGAAGATGCCTTAAAAATGGCCATATTGCACTTGGAAGGAGATGCCAATGAATGGTGGTTCCATGGCTTGAAAACTTTGGGTCATGATCAGGTTAACACATGGAGAATTTATTGACAGGGTACTAGAGAGATTTGAGCAAAAATATCCTGAATTGTATTTCAAAGAACTAGCACAATTGAAGCAAGATAGGACCCCGACTAATTATATGATGGAATTTCAAATATTATTAGTCAAGGTGGATGATGTGTCTATGGGAAGGCTAGTATTGCTATTGACTAAAGGTTTGGATAAACCCTTAAAAGGTTTGGTCAAATCCCACAAGCCCACTACATTAAAAGATGCAATCAGCTTGACTACAGATCTCCAAAATGTGCTTCCTAGAACAAGATTTCCTCCCAAGCCTAACTTCAAATTTGAAAAGAAGCCTTGGAAAAGACATGCACCTAATAAGAATCCTTTGCAAAGAGATTCAATTGAAAAGAATAAGAAAGGACTAAATAGGGATGAACTTCGAAGAAAAAAATTGTGCTTCACATGCTTTCAACCATGGACACCGAGGCATAAGTGCACTAAGGAAAAAGCTCAATACATAGAAGCATTTTTTGATAATGATGAGTATGAAGGGGGTGTGGATGAAGAAGGACACAATTCAGATCAAGAGGAATCATATGAGACAATAGCTGAAGAAGAAAGACAGGAAGAAAATAATCTTTCACTGGACAAAGCAAGAATGACAGTATTTTCAGTAGTGCCTCGCTAACACACTATTCTATGCAAGGGTGTGGTATTAGGACAAAGAGCTTCGGTTTTGGTAGATGGAGGAGCCACACAAAACTTCATTGATGCATATATGGTGGAGAAAAGGAAGATACCTACTGAACCATTCGATGGATTCATAATTGTCATTCCCGATCACAACACAATGTACTGCAAAACATGGGTTCCAAAGCTGCAAGTCATCGTAGGTAACTATAATTTTGTTGATATTTTTTATGTGGTTGATGTTGCTAATACTAATGTGGTTTTGGGAGTGCAATGGTTGTATTCTATAGGGGAGCATACAGTAAATGATCAAATTCCTGAGATGAAATTTCAAGATTCGAAAGGTGTACTAAGGTTTGTGAGAGGGAAACACACTTACCCAAATTAAGTAGTGAATTGCAATATTATGAGATCTATATTGAGGCATGGGGACATAGAATGGGCTGTTGAATGTCAGATCACATATCCCAAGCCAAACATAAAGGTTTTTGAACACCCAAAGGAGATAGAGAAACTATTGAAAAAGTATGAATTTGTTTTTAGAGATATTCCACATGGTAGACCACTTGATAGGGGGGTTGAGCACAACATTGTTTTGGAGGAGGGTACTCCACCCATTCAGATACCACCTTATAGACATCCCAATAAATTCATAGATGAGATTGAGAAGGCCATCTAAGAACTCTTAGAGTTGGGACTCATTAGACCAAGCTCTAGCCCTTATGCTTCTTCAGTAGTGTTGGTAAAGAAAAAAGATGGAACCTTGAGGATGTGTATAGATTTTAGAGCTTTGAACAAGAAGACCATCGAGAATAGGTATCATATTCCTAGGATTGTTGATCTCATAGATGAGCTATTTGGATCCAAATATTTCTCCAAAATTGACCTTAGATCAGGTTATCACCAAATTCAAATGAAGGAAGAAGATGTGCAAAAGATTGTTTTTCGATGTCATTATGGTCACTTTGAGTTTCTTGTTATGCCATTTGGATTAACCAATGCTCCAGCCACATTTCAAGCATGCATGAATATAATATTTTGCAAGCATCTTAGAAGGTTTGTTTTGGTATTCTTTGATGATATTCTCATTTACAGTAAAACTTGGGAAGATCACTTGCATCATCTAGAGATTGTGTTAAGAACTTTACAAGAACAGTCCTTGTTTGCTAAGATGTCTAAATGTGAATTTGGGATGAAGGAAGTTTTGTATCTTGGGCAAATTATTGGGCAAGAAGGAGTAAAAGTACACATGGAAAAAATCAGGCCTATCTTAAAATAGCCATCACCAAAAAGCATCATCGAATTAAGAGGTTTCATTGGAATATGCACCTATTATAGAAAGTTTGTGAAAGGGTTCTCCAAGTTGACTTCTCCACTCACTGATTTGACTAAGAAGGATGATTTCAAGTGGGATGAAGAGGATGACAAGGCCTTCCAAAAAATGAAAGAGTTAATGAGTAGTTGTCTCATACTTGCATTACCTGATTTTTCTAAGCCTTTTGTTGTTGAATGTGATGCTTCAGGTGGAGGAATAGGGGTTGTACTAAAGCAAGGGAAACACCCTATAGCCTTTGATAGTAGAAAGTTGCAGCCCCATGAAAAAATCTACTCCATATATGACAAAGAAATGTTGGCCATCATGCATGCATTGGCCAAGTTTCGACAATACTTGGTAGGAAACAAATTTGTGGTGAAAACTGACCACAATAGTCTAAGGGACTTCCTCACCCAAAAGGATATAAATGAAAGGAAACAAAAGTGGGTAAGCAAGATTCAAGCTTATGATTTTGATATTGAATATGTGAAAAGGAAGAATATCATTGTAGCAGATGCATTATCTCGAAGACCTTTTTCTCTCATGGACATTGCTAAAGATTGGAAAAATATGTTGCTAGTTGAATATGCCAAAGATAAATTTGCTTGTGATGTGTTAGATGGAATCAAGGGAGATGATAACTATAGGATTGTGAATGAGCTGATATATTATAAGGGAAGAATTTATTTGGTTCAAGATTCAAATCTCAAGGACAAAATTTTGCAAGAAGCACATCCCCACTAGCTGGCCATCCGGGGATCTTCAAAACTTATAGGCAATTGAGGCAAAGATTCTTTTGGAAGGAGATGAAGGAATATGTTCAGAAATAGGTGAATGAATGTAAGGTATGTCAGAAAAAAAAATCAGAACTTACATGCCCAGCTGGTTTATTGCTACCATTTCCCTTTCCGAAGCAAAAATGGGACAGCATCTCAATGGACTTCATCACCGGGTTGCCCAAATATTTGGGTAAGGATTGCATATATGTGGTAGTGGATAGATTGACAAAATTTGATCATTTCTTTTTTGTTACATCATCTTTTAGTGTTGCACAAATGGCTGATATTTTTTTCAAAGAAATCTTCAGATTGCATGGGCTCCCCAAGAGCATTGTAAGTGATAGAGATAGTAGATTCATGGGTGCTTTTTGGAAAGAAATTTTTAGATTGGTGGGCACTCAGTTGACTCCAAGTACAAGCTATCATCCACAAACTGATGGACAAACAGAGAGGGTGAACCAATGGTTGGAAGGGTAACTACGAAACTATGTGGGGGAGCAACAAAAAGCATGGACAAAATGCCTACACTTGGCTGAGTCTTACTACAACACCACTTTTCATATGTCAATATGGATGCCTCCTTTCAAAGAATTATATTATTATGATGCACTTACCTTTGTTGAGATGATATTTGGTGATAGTAGAGCTCCAAAAGCTAAAGATTGGGTGGAAGAGAGGCAATGAATTTTAAATCTTTTGAAAGACAATTTGAAGGTTTCCCAAAATCAGCAAAAACAATATGCAGATAGACATAGAGAAGAAATAACCTTTCAGGTTAATGATTTAGTATATTTGAGGTTGAAGCCATACAAACAAACATCTCTAAAAAAGAATGGGGCAGAAAAGATAAAACCAAGATACTATGGCCCATACAAGGTAGTTCGAAAGATTGGGGAAGTAGCATATGAGTTGGAACTTCCGAAAGGGAGTAAAATCCATAATGTATTCCATGTTTCTTGTCTCAAAAAAGCTCCTGTTCAGAAAATTGTCCCTTAAGAAATACTTCCTCCCTTGGATGATGAAGGTCAGCTCACACTTGTTTCGGAAAAGCTTTTGAAGACAAGGGAAATGAGATTGAGGAGCAAAACTATCAAAGAATACTTAGTACAATGGAAGGGTCTACCAAGTGAAGATGCCACATGGGAAGAGGAGAAGATTTTGTAGCATCCAAATTTGAAATTGCTTGAGGACAAGCAATCTTGGGTGGGGAGGACTGTAATGTCTCCATTGAAATAATTGCATAGCATGACAATTCCATCAATCCTGCTAGTTCCCTAGGTTGGATGGATACATTTGGAATTTCAATAAGGGAGCTAATAAATGATGTTCAAACATTAGAATGGGATAAATATTTAATAATGTAACTTATTAAATAAATACAAGAGAAAAATGAAGTGGCAATGGAGCATGGAGACTATGGGGCCCACACAAGCTAGAAATTTTGTGCCACATGGAATCCTCCTCTTGTAATTTCGAATCCATGGGAATCCTAAAGGTTCTTGGATGAGTTAGAAGGCTAATACACTTGGCCATATGCATCATAGGTCAAATTTAGGAAGAAATGTAACTTACATGGGAGAGGAAGAGTCATTTTGGAGCTGGTGAGACACTTGGACTAGATTCCCTAGCTCTATGACAACAATGATGAAGACGTTATGACACCTATGCCACAAATCATATATAAAGGCTGAAATATGACATATATGACATGTCAGGTCGAAATAGAGCATCGAAAAGAGATCTCGTGTGAGTTGGGGAGGCCCAATGGGCTCCTACTCGAATTTGGGGAAGGTGGAAGGCTAAGAAAGGGATAACACATGGTAAATCATGAGCACACACCCAAATTCGAATTTGATTCAATTTGTGGATGGATTGGGAACCTTATAAAGCTAAGGATGTTTATAAAATACAAGAAGAAACCAAGATAAGGGCTTTTGATCATTTGAGAAATTGACATTTGTGAATTGTGAGAGCTAGTGGATGACTAGTTTTCTTACCTTATCCAATTTCAAGGGTGAAAGATTCCCATCCAAGTTGGTGTTTGGAGAGGACACTCATGTCTTTCATGGAGATTTAATGGAGTTTTAATTGCAGGTGTAAGCTACAGGGAAGCTCGTGGGTTCTTCTATTGCAACACTTCATCTCAACCATTTCCAGTCTTCATTGCATATTCATGCTCATGGAGGGATTGCGCATTGGGTGAGCTATTGTACTTTGTGGGAGAGATTCTCCTGGTCTATTTATGATTGTAATAAGTTCAATATTCTCAGAAAGTTTCAAGTCGAAATAACCAAGAATTGTATGTCAAATTGACTTTTAATGAGCAAATAATGACCATTTCCACTCTATTTTGATATATGCCATGGTAATGTTCATTATTTCGAATGGAGGAATGTATCCTTGATAAATTTATGATGAATGGACTGTAATTAATGTGTATTACAAGTTTAATGTTCACTAATTAAGCATTGGAAGGCATTTTACTCATTTTAATTGCATTGGGAGAAGATTTGGTGCCTTTTCCCCAAGGGTCGAAATAGTGATTTGGGAGTTGTTTTGGAGAGAGTCATAATAGCCTGTATAAACTGAACCATGATGCATATGAGACCTTAAAAATGTCCCTTACATATCCCCTGGCTATTTTCAGAAATTCGAGTGGGGTTGGGAGCATTTGAGAATCCATTTTCAGCATTTACCCGGGGGGATTGGAACCCAATTTGCTAGTAAAGACTCCTACTTTGATCAGAATATAAAACTAGTTTGCAGAAGTGATTGGAGGGTTATAAATCATCTATGAACATAATATTCAAGTCTTAATATCATTCATACACACTCTAAGAATATTTGGGATCATTTGGGCCAATTTGGAGGCCTAGACATCAAACCTAGTCAAAGGTCGAAATAGGGGAAAAAAGTGAAAAAAATGGCCATTTAATAAAATTTCAAAAAGGGACATTACAGTAGGTGAAAATAATTAATAGGGAATTCGAAATGATTCCCATCCTCGGTGGATAAATGATACATATGACGGTTATAGCATTCCATCGTGAAGGTGCCTGCACAAAAATATTCATGTCCTCTAGTCATGTGATGATAGACATGGTTTTTCACAACAAACCTGTCACTGTAGGTGAAACTTCGCCAGTTATCGGAAGAGGGGACCACGCCTACATCATGAAAAACATATACATTTGGATTTTCCAATGGTTGAGGACAATCATAGCATGAACCAAGTGGTGAAAGTGACATCATATGTATGAAATAAACAACATTAACAACATAAATGTAATTTAATCTGATAAACATTAAATAAATCTATTCTAGAATAAAAGGGAAACCTAATTTACTCATAAAATCATAAAGAAAACAAAATTGTGCAAAATAAAATGCTGAAATAAAAATTCCTATAGAATGTAGAACTTCTATAGCCCCTATTGCAGAAAATATAGAAATACTACAGACTGTAGAAAAAACACACAGATTTCTACATTCACTGAATTCGAATTTAAAAAATTACGAAATGGAAGGCTCGATTGAAGGTAAATGTATTCAAGGGTCAAATTTCCTTACCTTGAGTTGTCCCAACCCAAGGGAACTCCTAGAACCCTCACTAAACTAACTAATTCAAAGATAAATCAAAACTAGTTTTTCATTAGCAATTTGCCATCAAAAAAAGGGTACCAAGTTGCTTCTTACATATTCGCATTGAACAACAAGGGATGAAATAAAAACTGTCTGAGAGAAGAAAAATAATTGAATATTCACCTCATGATATCAAATTCATTATCATTTATACAAGAATAACTCGAGACTTCCCATGCAATCAACTCTTTGATTTGTGGAAATTATCCCCTGGTTAACTAGAAATGTGCATGCTAATTTTGTGGGATTGATTACCCTATTAGGAATTCGAATTGGAATCTATGATTTCATCCTTGGATGATCTTGATTCATTCTTTATGTTTTGTAATATCATGTGAATCAAGAGGGGACATAATCCCATAAATTACTCCACTAATCTTTAGTTTAACTGGTGAACTGATTGAAAATGATCGAGTTGATTTTGGTGACCTGGTTTTTTCAGTTGGAAGGAGGTAACTCCACCACAACTCAAGAATGGTTTTTTCACAAATTAGTCAATCATCTCATCAAATAAATCAAATGAATAAGCAAATTAAATAAGCATTACTAATCAAATGTCAGGATATTCATTTAACAAACATGCATAGGTTTTTAGTAAGAAAATCATAATTTTTATAATAATCTATGCAACTTAAACCCTTATGCCTCCCTAACAAGCCTTAGGTATGACCAATATGGTCCAAATAATGTGTCATTTATAGGACCCATCATACCCCAAACTTTAATACTTTGCATGTCCTCATGCAATAAAACTGCTCTTCCAAAAGTTTGTCTCTTGTTTCTATTTCTCCCCTGCATGCATACCTTAATCCTCTAGGAAAACTTGAAATATTCTTATGAAGCTGATGTGATGAAGACTTCTGACAGTTTGATTGAAAACTTGGTGTAATCTCTTGATCCTCTTAGTTGGATGCATAAATTCTTGAAATGCTTATTTTTTCCCTATAGAATGTAGATTTCATGTAGGTGTTGAAAATGTTAAAAAAATTATGTAGCGGCCGATTATGTAGGTGATTTGATTTTTAATGTGTTAACTAAAGTGTCATTTCTACTTACTTTTCATAATGCTCATGTAACATTGTAATTTCCTTTGCATTCATATTCCTTAATCATTCATGCACATACTTTGACCTCATGCAAAGGAAATACAATTTTCTACATTAACTATGTGTTTGGATGCACGTGAAGAAAGATCACTAAAAAACTTGTCTTGTATGCATTGAAGTCTTAGGCTTCCATTTTGAGCTCTTGTTCAAATTTCTACTCATAAATGTGATGTTGTTATGCCTACCTGTAAGATGATTGCTACAATTTTTATTTCTACATACTTGGCAGTAAAAGCAAAGTATGACGACTAATCAACCAATTCTCTTTCTCTTTTTTAACAAGACGTCTCATGTGTTTTCCTTCATTCTATAGCTTTCTTCCACATATATGAAATTTACCATGAATAGTTAAACTTTGGAATAAGAATTCAAGGGAATATGTCTCTTGAAACATTTAGCAGCCCATAAAGGATCATCATCAAAGAGTTCTTGATCTTCAATCATAGATTTTACATGCCTTCATCACTTCACTTGTACTCACAGATCCATAAGGAATATCCTTCTAGATCATACACATCCATAAGCTTTTAATGGTGAAATACATTAATTCTTATTAATATATGAATCAATAATTGACTCATGACCAAAGTATATGACTATGAATGGAGTTCTGAGTTCAGAAGTCCATTCAGGTCATCCTATGCCCTTTTAATTTTTTATTTTTAACATGTTCATACCCCCACGGGGAATTGTAATCAAATGACTTAGCATGATGAATTTATGTATAAGGTTTGGCTTCCTAGGACTTAGACATTAATACATTATTCCAGAGTGTTTTTTCCTTGTTAATTATATATCGTTTTTTAACGATTTATAATTTTTGAGTTTTTCACTCAAGCCTCCAAAGTTGGAATAATTGTCTGGTGATTAGGCCTTGGGAGGTTATTAAAACCTAAGTATCAATGTATATTACCATACTAGTCATTAGTTTTGAGTCATATGAACATGTACTAAGTCTCCCATACGTATTTTTTAATTTTCGGATATATATATATATATATATATATATATATATATATATATATNCATGGGGGTGCTCGTTTTCTAACTCAGAGCGCCCGCTTAACCCCTAAACCCACTTTCATAAGTTTTCGAGTAATTATTTATCTCCAAAATTAATTATCACTCGAAAAACCCAATAAAGAGTAAAAGATTGGATAAAGTGAAAATTTTGGCAACTCATAAAAACATGGAAACATGCTGAAAATGAGTTACGTGAGTTAGAAAAGTAAATCGACAAGTATCCTAAGGATTTTTGAAGGTCAAATCATGCTACTTTCGAGTACATCAAAGTAATGGAAATTCCCTCCAAGTGGGGGCGCATTTTCCAAGGAAAGATTGCATTTTTGGGAATTGTGTTGAGTTTTGATTATTGGCTTTCCAATTTTTTTTTGTTTTACCATTACGAAACCCACAAAGCATTACTTCCTAGCTCTTTGCATTCGAGCTAGACTCTTCCTTTAGCAAGCGTTCCCTCCCTTGAGCTTGCTCTTTTCTATTTAAGCAAGGCTTGGCCTCTAATTTTCCCATGATGGTTAGAGGACCGGAAGGCTGTTGTAGCTCTACTATTGTATTTTGTATTACTTTTTGGAATAATAAAGGCTTTGGAGACGGATATATGGTGTAATGTTTTTAATGTGTGGATGGTAATTTTCAAGTGCTTATGAGGTATAATATGTCTTGTTTTCATTGTTTTATGTTAGTTGAATTTGGCCTTTGAAGGGGAGAGGTATCCCAGTAGGATAAGATTAGAAAAGCTTGTTTGCTTCATAATCTTACTGTTCATTTGCAATTAGATCTCTTAGAATGACATGTTCATTTTGTTTAATGCTCATGTTTTACAAGTTTCTGTTGTAGGTGGCACCAAACTTTTAACCATTTTTGTGCAAGGATCTCAAAGTTTGCAGGTGATCTCACTTGAAGAAGGGGTTGAGCTTGTTTACATCCTCCTCATCTTCAATTTATTGTGAAATACATAGTCCCTCAGTGTTCTACCAAAGCAAACTCCATGGCCCAAAGTTCCCAAGCTTTCAACTCTTTTCTTCTATCTTTCCTTCACCATTTCAAAATTAAATTTTTCCGGTTACCAGTTACTTTCAATAGTGTTAATCATTTTAGTGCATAAAAATATCATAAACTAATTTGATTTGCATTTGCATTTATAAGTTTATATCTGATTTTAAAAGACTTACTTTTCATAGATCTAAATCCCAAAACTAAGTACTTGCACTATATATTTTCATATATTTAAAGTACTTGAGCTATATGCTAAAATTTTTATGCTTTAATTGATTAATCTAGCACATTTAGCGTAAGTTTGTTGGTTGTTTTACAACAATTGATGAATAGGTAGAGAGGCACTTTAACGAAATTTTCCAGTATTTAAGCCATTTGGGAGCCCCTCCTCTCTGACTCTTCTTCGGGCAACTTTAAAGCCTTAAATTTTGTAAACTTGTGTTGTTTATTCTATAAAGGAGCATAATTATTCTTTCATTGTAATAATTATTGTAACAAAAGAAGAGAGTGGGAAGCCAAGCACCCACACCCCACCCACCTAGGGGGGAACCATATCGTTTTGTTTTGTGGGTTGATTTTTTTAGAGTAGCTTCTTTTCTTTCTTAGTTTAATTTTGCCTTTGATTTGATTTTAAAATGAACAAATATGACCGTGTTCCAAAAAATGATAATATCAGTACTGTGATTTGTAACAACACGTGTTTGACTTAAAAATTTTAAAATTAACAAGGCTTTAGTCCCGGTATGCTCTTGTGAACACTGCGGGCCTTTGGCTGGAACGGTGGGACAATTAGAAAGGGATTATAGTGACTAGTAATTAGTCTCATCTTACAATCAATCCCCAAATGAGAATCCGACACTTTTTTCATTATTTTTTAGACGTGGGCAAAGTCTTCAAGTGAAGCGAGAACAACTAGAAAGTGATAAGGGGGCCCTGTTAGGCTACAGCCTTGTTGGTGTAGTGTTGAACACAGCCCCACGACTCCACCTAGCCCACATGTCACTGTGAGAACCACTTTAAAGCAAATACGGACATATTCCTTGTACCCCTTGGGTATATCTGGAATACCTTCTCCCCTTAATAATTAGATCATTACCACATTAATAAAATTGATCAACAGTTAACCCATTCCCTAATCCACACATTTAATATTCTAAAATTTACCAACCGAGACACTACAATACTTTCACCAAGACCACACTAGCAACCCTTATATACAAGCATATTTTTCATTGGCACTAGTCTACTTTATTTTTATGCATAAATCAATTTTGAAAGTGTCTTGAATGGTTTGTATATTTTCTAAGTTGATAAAATAATTTATTGGCAGTGATTGGTGGGTATTATTTTAATTCATTTCATCTTTACTCCTAGAATAGTTGTTTTTCTTTTCATAAATTAACACCTTAGACTATTTTTATACGGACCACCCCCCTTGGCTTCGCTAGGAGAAAGCCTAGATGAAGGAGTCAATATCAAGTGACAGCACTTAACTCTTGCTTGCCCCGAAGGTCGCACACAGTGGCTTGAATATTTTTGCATGGACCCAAGGTGTGAATTAGGCAGCAACGCCTTCATATTACATCATTCTTATGCCTCAACTCTCCTCATTATTTTATCTTCCCTCCAATTGTCCCATCAACACAACTCTATGCCTTAGCTCTTCTCATTGTTTTATTTGCCAACCTATTGTCCCGTCAACACATCTCTACTCATGATGATCATTTCCAACTCGTGATTACTAGATTTAGTAACCTCTTAATCAACCTCCATGTAGCCTTGCCACTTGAACTAACACATTAAGTAAGGATTAGATATCAAGCAATTTTTTTATCCACCCCCTAACTTAAAGCTTGATGTCCTCATCGTGAATTAACAAATGTTGCATGCTCTAAGTTTTAAGAAGGGATGCCATTTAATTAAATGCTTATATGTAAAACATACCTCTTGATAACTTATTATTAGCTAAATGCTCTAGATTGAAGTAGACTATAGGGTGTAGAAGTTTTGGAAATGGAATTGTTGTAGTAAACAATACTCTTATTTTGCAGGAATAGAATTGTTTATCTTGATGATATTCTACATTGAGATCTGAATCTTTGATGGCTCTTCTAAGATAGGATTTCTCAATAAATGGTGAAATTTAAGATGAGACATCCCTTTTGTTTTGAATTAACAATAGTTAATAATAAATAATAAAACAATAGTTAATAAAATAATATTATAAATTTTGAAGGAAAAGACACAAACTATTTTTTGTTCACGTATTTTAAACTATCTCCCTGAGGTTTTACCATAATTTCAAGCGGGAGCACTCATTGGATGCGGAATTCCGCATCCAACAAGTATTCACACTGCATACTTTTGATTGACCCTACCCCACGAAAAATGAGAAATATATTAAAAACGTATTACTTTCAAATAACATGTTTTTAATGTATTTCTCATTTTTTCGTGGGGAGGGGTCTATCAAAATTATGCAATGTGGGTACTCGTTGGCTGACGAATTGAATTATGCATCCAACGAATGCTCTTGCTCAAAATTTCATGAAAACCACAGTGAGATAAATAGAAAATACAAAAAAAGTAGTTTTTTATGACAAATATGTCAAGTCAACCATTATGGTTGACTCGTTTTTTTCAAATTCTATTGGTTCTTGAATTCCAACGAATCAATGGCTTGTTTTCTTATTAGACCCATTTTAGACCCCAAATTTCCTATGATGGATTATTTATACATTATTTTAGCAGGTTGAAGATTGGATATGCCTACAAATTTGTGTAAGACTTGCCATACCTTTAATTGGAGATGAAATGATGGCAGAACTGTACATCCGAATACTCCTTCTCATTGAAAATTTCCTCCCAACTTTTAGTTCATTATCCAGTTAAGCATGATTTAAACTTTTGATTTATCACTAAAGCCTTGCATATATTGTTGAATGAATAAATTGACAAGAGATAGCAAGGTACCTAAATTACTTAACATTTTCTTCATTTGGATGCATATTTGAATTTTCTTTTATGAATGGCTTGTTGGAGTTGAGCTGGATGAAGTTGCTTCTGCCTTGCTTGCTTGGATGATGGCTGACTCGCTTGTTTGAATTATGGTTGATGGTTTGATATTGAATTTCTTTGGTTGCAGGTACACTTATCAACAAGTGGATTTGTATGCGTGAGGGACCATTGTGTGAATCTGACATGATGCTTAGGTTGATTCTTGATTGAGCCAACATGTTTGATGATGGATGATATGCATTAATATGGATTTTCATGTGTACTTAACTTTGATGACAGATAGATTTGGAGTGATAATGTTCAGTTGATCTTGATGAATTCCCCTTGGAAAATTTCTTGTATGCCCTTGGAAGACTTGAAAAAAAATACTCCATTTTTTTGTTCTCAAATCTATTTTTCTGGAATGTCTCGATGTAAGTTTGTAATTGAATTGTTTGACACCTTTATACTCCTCAGTTTTGGATAACAATTTATGGAGAGTTAGATGAGGATGTCCTCTACATCGTGTAAATTTTTCAAGCATTGATTCCATTCCATTAAAAATGAATAGTCAAAATACCAATATGTGTTAGATTTTCCTTCGAATCCCCATGCTTCTTGTAAGTGATTGTATTTAAAAAAAAATGACCCACTTATACTACTTTTTTTTATAAAATTTTATAAAGAGGTAGAGGAGGATGTCCTCTACTCCTGGTAAAAAAATCAAATGTTTCCAAACCATTTGTGAGAATGAGTAGAAATAATGCACCTATGTCAAAATTGTTGTTGATTTATACATGACTGTAATTTAATTTTCTATCCCACTTAAAATTAATATTTTTCAATGAAAATTCATGTGGAAATAGAGGAAGATGTCCTCTACACTAAAAAAATTCAAACCTTTCTTCCAACTTTTGGAGTAACGAGAAGAACATTGTACCTGTGTGAAAGTTTCCCTTCAATCTGCAAGTCTTTTGTAGAGGATTTCAATTAAATTTTGAGCCCCCCCTCCCCTTAAACTCATCCATTTATCATGAAATTTCATGGAAATATAGAGTAATATGTCCTTTACAATCTCAAATTTTCAACCTCTGATATAAAACCATTTGGGATTAATATTCAAGACATTGAACCATACCGCTTCTTGATTCTTGAATGCTCTACTTGCATTCATTAATGGAGCTTCTCTAATCATTTTGTACGCATAACTTGTTGGAGCAAGCGTGAAGAGTTCCTTGTACAAATACATTTTTTTTTTCATTTTTTCTCAAAGCAAGGGCGCCATAGCTAGTTTTCACCATTGCTCTGCCTCATGACGCCATTGTTGGTTTTCACCAAGAGAAGTATTTTATTTCTATAGACATTTACCCTCCTCAAAGTATTTTTTCAAGCAAAGGCATATACTAGCACCTCAAAGAGGTTTTCGCTAAAGGAATTTTTGTTCTTTCTTTTATTTTTCTTCTCTTTTTATTCAAAAAAACAAATCTACCTATCATGCCCAACTTGCAAAATATTACCTCTCTTCTTGAGTGTAGGAAGACTTCCAATGAATCCACTTGCATAGTAAAATCTTGAGTGAACTCATATCCGGGTTTGAAAAATGTACCTCAGCGATGCAAGGATATGAGGGATCAGTTGCACAAGTGGATAAGATGCCAAGAAATGCTGGAGATTGGAGTGGTATTATTCTTTGATGATTGCTTAAAACCAAGACTCGATGTAGTCATGATCTCTCTAACTCTCTTGTGCTTTGATAATCATATGAAAGTCTTCCTCCTTCATGTAATAATGTTCTTCTGAGACTTGTCCATTTCTCCCTTGAATGCACAATGAGTCTAATGACAAGCATGCAAGAAATTCCTCAACTCAAGCTCTAATGTATGCTCTCCATCAAGTTTACTCCATGGATCTTCAATTTCCTTTATATATGTGCAAAGATGCATGAGAGAAAAGCATGGATATTCGCTCTCTCTCACTTGCATGGACAAATGGCTGAGAAAAACCTCTTCTTCATGGATTCCATGCTCAACTTCATTGAAATATAAAGACAAAGGAAAATTTTCATCATCCTCTCATTGATTAAATTGACATTGTTGGCAACATAGATCAACACAAAACCATGGAGTTTACAAGAAGTTTGTTTAAACAGAGAATGATGAGGAAAGGATCCGCAAAGTAAATGTGCGTGGAAGATAACATTCTGGAGTGCCAAAGGGAAGTTCCGTGTTTGATAGTTGATCAACGGATGAGGAGGATTCCGCAAGCGATCGACGGTTCACAAAAGTTGCAAAAAGAGATTTGCGGGAGGATATTGCAGAAGACCATTTCGGAAAAATTTGGAAGACACATCCGCAATCTGCAACCTGACTGTAGAAAGAACGTTGCGGTCGCATAATTGCGGAAGTCGTTTTTGAAATTTGGGAAATGCATACCTGCAATCCGGAATTGCGGAAAGTTAATTGCGGAAATGGAGATTGTGGAATCATGATTACAAAAGTAAATTAATTGCGGAAGAAAAGTGTCAAGGCACACCTACAATTGCGGAAGGAAGTCGCACTCGCAAATTGCGAACAGACAATTTGCAGAAAGATAAATGTGGAAAGGTCATTGCAAAAATTCTGCAAGAAATTTATGAAGAGTCACGATGAATATACATGACTGTTAGATGAAGAGGCACGGGTGAGGGCATATAAGCAAAGTTAAACATTCAGACAAGCGTCTTTGTCCATACAATTGGAGATCTAAAGGAGTATAGAAGTCAGAGTTCAAAATATCATAAGAGGGAGGTTGGTAGGCGGAAGGACGGGCTGCAAGCCTGTAGGGGGTCATAGCCTCCTTCCAGTTGTTGTTGGTAAACAGGGTATTGGTGCATCCTTCAGTTGTAGCTGAAAAACTTGGGTGTTGGTACATCCAACAAGTTGGTGCTTGCAAACTATTTGTAATTATAATTTTGCAGTAATAGGAAGTATTGGTGGTTTTTCCCAATTGGGGTTCCACAATAATATTGTGTTCAGCGTTCATTGTTGTTTTTGTTTTAAGTGATACAAAATTATATAGATTGCTTAATATTGATTCACCCCCCTGTCGGTATTACTTAATTTTCTAACACTTCTTGTGGAACTTTCTCATGGATCCTTTCTTTTATGGCTTCTTAGGATGCATATATATTTTGTTTGTATCTCTTGGCTTATAATGGATTTGAGAAAATCTTTGTAGCAATTCATCGTCCTTTTTTCAATAATTTCTTTAGCATCTTGTTGACCATGAGTTTTTGCTTAAACATACACCACAAACTTGGGGGTTTGATACATATAAATCATATGGATGCATGCATGCTATTTTTTTAATTTTTAAATAAAATTTCAAAACTATTCATAATACAACCTTAGCACCTCCCCAGCAACGACGCCAAAAAGTGACAGGCCAATGAATTGCAACTATAAAATCGAATCCCTTATCTCATTACTTAAATTATCAACCCAGGAGTTCATACAAACTTAAGAGGTATCGTGCACTCTTGTAGTATGTAACTCCTAATATGATCAACTAAATATCAAAGCTTCTAATTATCATAAAAAGAAAAAGGGAAATCAACTTTTTACTGAGGGTTGCAAAGGCATAAGACTCAGATTCTCTACTCGACACTTAGTTCCTTATCAATTCTATCACAAACAACCAACAAGCTATTCTACGTTCAATTCAGAACCTTTACTAAATATATACATTACTCGACCTTCAAGTTATTGAATAAAGACATTCAAAAGCCATGGGTTCCATGAAAGTGGTTACAACAAGCAAAGGGTCTGGCATGAACAAGTGTTGAAAATGAGATCATATGTATGAAAGATGACATTAACAACATAAATGTAATTTAATCTATAAAACATGTAAGAAATATATTCTAAATAAAAAGAAAATATAATTTACTCCTAAAATCATAAAGAAAGAAAACAAATGTGCAAAAGCAAATGTTGAAATAAAACGTTCTATAGAAAACTTCCTACAAAATGTAGAACTTCTATAGTCCCTATTGCAAAAAAAGTAGAATTACTATGAACGGTAGAAAAATCCACATATTTCTACATTCATTGTAATCCGAATTTTAAAAATTAAGAAATGAAATGCACTATTGAAAAAAAATGTATGCAAGGCTCCACAAGCCTTCCCTTGAGTGGACCCAACCAAGGGAGCTCCTGAAACCCTCACTAAACTAACTAATTCAAAGATAAATTAAAACTAGTTTTGTCATTAACAATCTGCCGTTAAAAACAAAGTAACAAGTTGCCTCTTACAAATTCCCCTTGACCAGCAAGAGATGAATGGAAAAATATTTGAGAAAATAATAATAATTGAAGATTAACCTCATACTATCAAACTCACTATCATTTATACAAGAATATTATCCCCCAATTAACTAGAAATGTGCATGTTGATTTTGTGAGATTGATTCCCCCTCTTATTGACTCGGAATCTATGATTTCTTCCTTGGATGATCTTGAGTCCTTTTTGTATTGTACGTTCATGTGAATCAAGGGACATAATCCCTTAAATTACTCCACTAATATTTTGTATTGTAAGTTCATGTGAATCAAGGGACATAATCCCTTAAATTACTCCACTAATCTTTAGTTTAACTAGTGAATTGATTGAAGAGGATTGAGATGATTTTGGTAACTTGGTTTCCTTCAATTGACATGAGATAACTCCACCTGCAACTCCACCACAACTCAAAAATGATTTTTGCACACATTAGTCAATTATCTCATCAAATAAATCAAATGAATAAGCAAATTAAGCAACCATTACTAATCAAATGCCAAGATATTCATTTAACAAATATGCATAGGGTTTTAAGAAGAATACCATGATTTTTATAATAATCTATGCAACTAACCCTTATGCCTCCCTAACAACCCTTAGGTATGACCAAGATGGGCCAAATAATGTGCCATTTACAGGGCCCATCAACAAGCTAAACCATGCAATGACTAACTCCCCCCTCTCTTGAAATGTTGTCATCCTTGATATCTCCAAGACCCTGTTGTCCTCCAAAGTCTACTTCTCAAACACATACATCCATCTGCAATCGACCCCTTCAACCACTTCACAATGCCACTGCTAGAATCATTTTGCAATTGTCCAGTATTCAAACTTTGTTTGAACAAAATTGTATTTGATTGAACTATGCCAACACTACTTCTTGGATGTCCATGTTGTTGTTGTCTACCACTGTTGTTGTAACCTATTTGTCTAATGTTGTTGCCATTGCCTACTATTATTGTTGCAGTTGCCTATTGCTACCACAACTAACTCTCCAATGTTGTTGAACTACCCACTAATGTCATTGCAGTGCAATTGTTCTTGCAATTTCCTGCTATAGTTGCTACGACTCAATTGTTGTAGCAACTTCTTACTATTGTTATTGCCACTCCTTCACTAAGATGATGTGTACACTATACAACAATGCACTTCTCCAAATCTATAATTGTTTTAGTATTTTGACCAATCTACCATTTTTTCGTACACTAGTACCTCCCATGCCTTGAATTAGTCAAGTGACCATTGCCATTATCGCATCTAGCCCATGAGAATATTCTTCTTCATACCCAAACAGTGAGTTCCACGACACCAACTCAACAAAGTCACCTCTTGCAACTCAACAAAATTTTCGAAGGAACCAACTCCATGGCACCTTCATGCCCACTATCCCACTTCTTGATCAACAAATCACCTAAACAAGCAACAATGGAAAGAGGATGAGAAACATGGATTGTTGTTGTCGCAAGTTTCATCCTTCTAATAAACCAAACTTATTTCTTGTGCAATTCTTCAACAAGCTTTTCATGACCATGCCTTCGAATTAAGTGTTTGGCAATGGGCTCAAAACTATCCTTCCTCCTTATGCTAGATTTAAGTGTCTTTCAAAGTCGTTTCTTGCAATTTATTCCAACCAATCTAGCGACAACTCAGTCCTCATCCCAAATTAGGCTACAACACTCCATGTATTTCCAAGCCACATCTATCAACCCCTCCTCGTCACTGAAGTATATTGAATCGTGTAGGGTTCCCAAAGGATCTTATGCCTCCTTTACCTTCTTTTGTCTCTTATTGGATCATCTCTTAGCAGACTTACTCAACTCCATCTGAATGGGTGGTTGATCAACCTCTAAGATAGTTGTATTTAAGTCTTGCAATCCATCTAAAACAATGTCAACAATGCCCTCATCTTGCCAATCTTCACAATGTTGTCAAAGTACGCCTATCAAAGGCTCAAGTTCAATAACCCTCCCTTCAATTGCTCTAGCGTCTCACAATTGGAAACCATGTTGCATAAGTTCCTCCTTGTAGTGCTTGTACCAAATACTTAGGTCGTGATTGGGCATCTACCTATTGTGAACTTGGTTGTATTGAACTAGTTACGGGGCTAGTAAAAAAATGTAGTTATGGGCAAACCAAGTAAAAAATTGTACTATGGTTGTGGTATGCACAAGTAGGCCAAACCCTTGTAACAAAGGAAACGCAGTGCCACACAACCTTAGATGTCAAAAGTGAAAAAAAATCATACATCACTATAAATCCATGAAATTCGCAACAACAACAATCCATGTTAGTTGTCCTCTTCTTCATGTTAAGGCCATTTTAGGTGGCTTTCTACCCAAGAAGTGGGATAGTGGATATGAGGATGCCATGGAGTTGGTGCCTTTAAAAACTTTGTTGAGTAGCAAGCAGCAACTTTACAATTTTGAAGAAGGGTAGAGACATTTTCCTTTGTTCACCAATTTGCACAACATATTAAAGTGTGAACAGATTTCATTGCTTGGACACACAAAAAAAAGTGCATTCTCATGGGATGGACACAACAATCGCATTAATCACCCAACTAGTTCAAGAAAGAATAGAATGAAAACCACTCTCTTAGAATGCCCCTTCTGAAGGGGCCTCCCTTCCAAAGGGGCCTCCCTTCCATGTTCAAGTCCTCTTAAGATTTTTTCACAACCACTAGAAGAGGATAAATAAGAATTTTGTTAAAGGAGATGGGCCAAAATATTTTTATTGGTTATCTTGTGATTATATGATGAGTGCCATTGTAACATTGAGAGTTGGACAAGGACCTAAAATGACACTAAAAGAAAGAAGTTTGATCCCAAGTATAGAATGAAAATCACACTCTCTTAGTTGATGATTATACCAACGTAGAACCAATCTTAAACCATTATATTAAGCACAAATTTATTAAGCATTGATAGGGATCCAATTTTAAGGTGTAATTTTTTTCTCTTAAATATTTTACACACCAAAAAAAATCCCCAACTCAAAAAATTGGGTATTTAATAGTTTCGGGTTTAAAATATATCTATGTTGGTTTTGATTTTTTTATTTGACGGTTATTTTTTATCAATTATGAGCCGACATCGAAAATTACATTAATAACATGACAAACTTGACAAACATGACAACATCTCCCCCATACTGGATTGTAAGCACCTCACTACTCTAAATGCAATAATGCATGTCATTGTAACATTGAGAGTTGGACAAAGACCTAAACTGGCTTGATCTTAAAATGCCCTTCTCAATTAACCCCCTTATAAGTTTAAATCTTACATGTTTGTATTACCTTTATGTATTTTTTTCCATAAAAACAACAAGATGAATACTACGTCATGCGTTCCATAACTAGCAACAACCATATTAATAAGATTAATATGTTTGAAATACACTGACAAGTATATATTTGAATTATTAATAGTTAATAGTTATTCTAATATAGCTATGATTATAGTTGAAGTTAAGCTAATAGTTGTTAAATCATTGGAGTTAAGCTAATAGTTGTATCTAATAGTCAATTTAAAAGTTCATATATGAACAATTGCAGATAAGTTAAAGACGTGATTGGAATTGAAGTTGAGCTAAGGTTGTATCATCATTGGAATTAATCTAATAGTTGTATCTAATAATCGAATAGTTGTATCATCATGATTGGAGTTTTAATTACAAGTAGAAGTTGAAGTTTAATTTTTCCAACTATAACTAATTGTACTCATCACATGTTAACTATTTTTTTTTTAAATTGTTATTTATGAATTTTGAACGAAACGCATAAAATCAATCTAGATAGTACATTTGTCTCATTCTAGTCCATAGATGAAAAAGCATAGATGGTATTCAACCCCAAAATTTTAAGATATAAACTTCAATCAATGTAATTAGCTAGATGTGCAACTAAAAGATGGAGTTTATTAGGAGTTCGAACAAATTTATTAGGAATTCGTTTGTTACACAACTACACATTAGCTAAACTCCTAGATGTCAAATGTACTACTAAGCCTTGAGCAATTAGAGCTGAAGTTAAACTAATAGTTGTAGAATCATTGGAGTTAAGCTAATAGTTAATTTAAAAATTAATATATCGATAATTGCAATTCAAGTAAAAGTCGTGATTGGAGTTGAAGTTAAGCTAATAGTTGTATCTTCAATAGAATTAAGCTCATAGTTGTATCTATTAATCGAATAGTTGAAGTTGAAGCTTAATTTTTCCAACTATAAGCAACTGTACATATACGTTAACTAAGTTCATTTTTTATTTTTTTGAAATTATTAATTATGAATTTTGGACAATATCCATTAAATCAATCTAAAGAGTAAACTCATCTCATTATCATCCTCATATGAAAAAACATAAATGGTAATCCACCCAAAATTCCAAAATATATAAGTTTGTATTCATTTCAGATCATGTTCAAATCCCATCATGGCCCATCGTACTAGGCCATGCATTCCATAAACATATGTTCTTTTTATATCACCAAACCATGAGGTTCAAATCCAAAAGTCAAATTTGAATTATAAAAAGAATCTTCGTCGTATAACTACAACGCTGAAAGTCACTCTCTCTCAATTTAACTTGGAGCATTACACTGAAAAATATATAAATGGCAACAATGTCATTATCAATGGCTATGTAACAATTTAACTTGAGAGTATTACACTGAAAAATATATAAATGGCGACAATGTCATTATCAAGGGCTGTGTTATTCATGAAGTGGACAAAATTATGATAATGGCCATGAATCTCTCCATTTTTTCAAGGGGAAAATATCTGTTCTTTGCTATTTCATTGAAATCAAAGGAAACAATAAATACATCTTCAGCTAGTGCTGAGCTCAGAGTCTAGGCATATCAAAGTCAAATATATCAACATCAGCAGTGCCAGCTTGGTTCAGAAGGATGGCATCAATACATAATCCTCAAATACAAAATCAATCATCAATCCAAAGGGTTCTAGATGGGTGCAGGCTGGGGGACTCCATCCAAACACTGCTCTTCATAAGTATAGAGAGTACATACAAGTGCAATGATAGCTGTACCAAAGAAGCTATAGGCCCAGCATGACATAAAATAGAGTATTGCTCATCCAAAGGATGTCAAAAAATATCATAAGCACGAATGGGCAGTGCTGAGGGCTAAAATAGATAAAAAGAGCCCTGATGTATACATTCACCATTGGTGAATTCCAAAAAAAGTAGCTGGCCAAAATCCAATGTTAAAGCTTCCTTGGATAAGCTGTCAGCAGTTGTATTGTGCTCTCTATAAATATGAATAGCCGAGAGATGGATGAAGTGGGTCTCCAGCTCTCTAATGTGTTGACACCATCCGTCAAAATTAAGTAGTGAAAGTGTTGCTTGATGATTGAACCAGTTGATTATGACAGCTGAATCACCATATATGTTAAGATGGGGGAGACCCATTCTTTTAGCACAAAATAAAAGTGTCCATAAGGTCAACAATTCGGATCTGGTGTTTGTGCTATGGCTGGCCCCCGGTTTGAAGCTGAAGTAGTGATCATTACTGAGTAGTCGCTGGACACCAACACCAACCTTGTACATTGCAAAGGCACCATCAAAGTAACCAACAGGGAAAGTCAATGAAGGTGCAGGTCCTATATTCCTCCTGGATAGTTTACGCCGAGAGCAGACAGGATAGTGTAGGAGATGGTTCATAATGGATAGAGCAGTTGTTGTAACATCAAGATTCTTATCTTCAAAGATGCAATGGTTCCTAGCCAGCCAGATGTGCCAGATAAGGAAAAAAGAAAGATACATCAAAGTATTCATTCTGCTGATCCAGTTGGATACATTGAGAGCAAAGGAGAAATCCTTCCAGAAATGTGGAATGTTGAGCTTAACTCTAATGAAGCCAATGATCCTCTTCGTGAAACTGCAATACTGAAAAAGATGTTCCACTAATTCCGTGGCAGATCTACAAAAACAGCACCAATAAGGACCAGTCCATCCTTTTTTTATCAGATTATCATAAGTATTGATTTTATTATGAAGGTTGAGCCAGCTGAAGCAAATGATCTTGAGTGGAATATGAAATTCCCAGAGCAAGCTCAAATAGCCTTCCGATCTGTCAGAGACATTGGTTTTAGCGATGCAGTCATACATCAGATTGGCTTTCACTGAACATGTAGACTTGTTATACAACCATACCAAGGTATTAGCATTATTGCTGATGCGAATTCCACCGTGCATCAGTCCTTTAATATATTTAGACCAGGCTTCCTTCTAATGTCCTACAAGTTCAAGATCATCTGCAGAGATCCAATAATCATAAGAGGTACAGGCCACACCTCTATTGAGAGCATCAGAAAGTGAAACAATGCCATAATCCTCCAAATATAAACGAAGACCTTCAGGTAGTGTGTAATCAGAAGATACACCAACTATGGGGTCGAGACCAATTTTGATATGCTTGCCATTGCCAATTTTCCAGCCAAGTCATCTTGTAATCCAAGACAAGGCCCGGACGAACCCATTCCACACATGAGAGGTACCCTGCACTTTAAATGATTGCTGTCTGAGCCACACATCCACGGGGAGATTCTTGAGATATTTACTTTTTATAATATGTGTCCACAACCCAATACGATTCAAAACAAGCCAGAGACTTTTGGTTCTTAATGCCAAGCTGAACCATTCAAGATTTTTGATGTTCCAACCCCCGAGAGCATAGGGTCTGGAGATTGTGGACCAATCAGTAAGATGGTATCTCTGGTTTTTTTTAGAACAGCCCCATAAAAAGTTAAAAATGTATCTCCTGATATAATTCATAATAGTGCTAGGCATGCGGGCAAGTGTGAGCCAGTAGACAGCGAGACTAGTCAAGACAGATTTGACCAATACCAATCCCCCCCAGAGAAAGGAGCTTATAAGTCCAGTTATTCAATCTTTTTTCAAACTTCAATAAAAACCATCTCCAGTGCTTGATGCCATACCCCAGTAGCTTGAAGTAGTATCCCAGATATTTAGAACCAGCTGATATGGGCTCCACCTTGTAGGGCATAATGTTGGTGATTTGTTGTCTGATAGCCTCATCAATGTTATTGTAGAGAAAGGAGGACTTATCAATATTGATCTCCATACCAGTGGCACAACAAAAAGTGTCGAGAATGTTCTTATAATGTTGCCACTCCGATAGGGTGCCAATACCAAAAAGTACAACATCATCAACAAAGAGTAAATATGCGAGGTGTAGGCTCGAGCCAAGTTTAAGTTGTGCCTCAATATTTGTCTTGCCATCATCTGAGAAAAGCTCAGCAAAGTGTTGTGCCCCTAGAGAGTGTAGCTTGGAATCATCCTCAATGGTTTCCCCACACTGATTGTTGACTGCCCAAATGGATTTCGAGTTCCTCCTATTAGAGGCATAGGAGTGAAAAAACTTAGTGTTGGTATCACCTTCCTAAATCCAGTCCACCCTACTCTTAAGTTTCCAAGTAAGAATCCAATGGGCAAGTAGGGAGTCCCTCCTGCTTTTCAATACAACAAGGGACTGAGTATCAGCATCAGAGAATATACCAGAAGGGTGAGAAGAGAGGAGAGCGACAATGGCTAAATCGATCTCAGCAAGCTCCTTGGTCCTCAACCTGTTTTTCTTTTTTTCCCAAGTCTTAACTTCATTTTTCAGCCTTTGCAATTTATAGTTAAAGTTAAACAAGGGTCCAATAGAAGGAGAAGGTTCCTTCCAAGAAGATGTAACAAGAGCATCAAAGTCATCTTCAAGGAGCCATGCTCGGTTGAATTGAAAGGGATAAAGATGACAATGCCTGCTGAAATTCCATTCAAGGCAAACCGGAAAGTGGTCAAAGATTTCAGATGGCTGAATCCAAGATTTATAGCATCCCAGAGTACGGACCAAGGTGTAAGAGGCCAGAAATCTGTCTAGTCATTTGTTAACACCATCAGAACCAATTTTGCCATTTCTCCAAGTTGGCCCAATCTTGGTGGGCCTAGATCAACCATGTTCATGAAGTCTAGAAGTTGAGTGAAGTACAGAGACAGATTATCTCTACGAACACGTTTACCCCAGATCTCAAGTTCAGAGGTGGTAAAGTTTAGATCTCCCGCCAGGATAAGATTAAGAAAATGAAAGATGCCTCCAGCTACAACAGAGTTCCAAAAAGTAGTTCTATTGGCATAAGGACCGTAACAGTTAACCGGGGAGAAAACAGAGTCAAGGGCTTTGAACCTTGCATGGAGGAGAATGCCAACAAAGGAGAGATAAGCTTTACATCTGACTAGGCGAGGGTTCCGAGCAGATAGAGTACCCCCCAAAAGACCAAGTGCATCGATAGCACAGAATTCCCAACTAGGCTTCATCGAGGCAAAAAAATCTAAGGGCAGTGAGATGGTCACACATAGTCTCCTGGAGCAAAATGATATCAGGGTTAAGAGAAGAAAACAGCTCTTTGAGGGCTTTCTGCTTGGTAGGCCCCAAACCCACGTATATTCATGGAGACAATCTTCATGGTATAACCTGAGGAGCAAGTGACAAAGCTCTAAGTGCATGTGATGAGGGGTTGGATCTAGCAGCAGCTTTGATGCGCGCTGATAAAGGAGTGTACTGTCCAGAGGAAGGCTGGATATTTTTGCCCCCATTTCTTAGCCTTTCTTATGGTAACGTTTTCAAATCTGATAGAGTTCAGTGGAAGAATCGAGGGTGAGATGGGTGACTTGTCGGTGAAAATATTCAGAAATTTGAGGAGGGTAGGGTCATCAAAGGAGGGAGCAGTTAAGGGGCTATGTGGAGAAGCCAAAGTGGGAGAGGAGTGTGATTGAAGGGGTGGGAAATGATCCAGATTGTAAGGGGGAGGAGATGATAAGACAGCCTGTTCATGGGCAATAACAGTCTGATCCGTGCGTGAAGTTGAAAGGGCTAATGATTCGACATCCTTAATATACAAGAGCTCTCCTTTGGTTAAGTCACCAACAGAGCTAGGGGAAGAGGAGTCATATGGCCCGACCATGGGTGGTGGTTCAGGTGCAACAATGTAAGGTATAGCCTGTGGCAAGGGATGCTGAGTTGAATGGTGTGAGGAAGAGGATGGCGAGCTCACAAGAAGAGGTTCGAGTTCAGGCGAGCTAACAAGAAGTGGTTTAGGTTCAATGTAGCCAACACGAGCAGGGTGACCATGAAGTAAGATAGAGCAGTATTTCCTCAAATGCCCGGTTTCATGGCAATAACTGCAACGAAAAGGTATCTTAAGATAATCGAGCTTCTGTGAAATAATAACATTGTTACAGTCAATCTCAATCTCAGGGAGAAGCCCATGTGAGACATCTAATTCCACAAGAACTCTAGCCGAGCGTTTGTCAAAGGATGTATGGAAATCCTTTTCCAAAGCCACAAATCTACCAATGGTGTTAGCGATGCCAATAAGAATATCTTTGGACCAGAGAGGAAAGGGTAAGGCAGGCATCAACACCCATAGGTGACGTATAGTGACCCTCTCCTTAACCAGGTCAAAATTCGAGTGCCATCAGCTGAGAACAAGGGATCCATCACCAATGGTCCGGAGGGATTCGAGGATGCGAGAGGCATCGGAGTCTTCAAGAAATACAAAGACCAACCAGCGGTTCGCCAAAAGGCTAATGGTGGGTACGTAGGTAAGTATGGGTTTCCAGTGTTGGGTAGCCCAGTTCACCCACTCCTCTTTGTTCATAGAACAGTATTCCAGGCGTCCTATGAGAGCACGATGGCAAAGCTCGGATATTCTGTTCAGCATGATGTCCCTACCCACTACAAATCTACGCTTATGATCCATGGCAGCAAGAACCTTGCTTTTATGCCGAGCATGAAATCTAGAGGGGTGAGTGGGATATTCCCTGGCCTTGAACTGGAGAGGGGGTTCTGCGGTCGCCATCGTTTATATAAAAACACCAACAGTAAAGATACCACAGTCAACAACCACGTCAAAGAGAAAACAACTGACGCGAGGAACCAGACTATAATCAAGGGTATAATCTAACTGCAGACAATAGTACCGAGAATCAGTGCGAGTAACCAGAAAGTTGTACCAAGGGTAAGCCCTAACCGCCAATAAAAATCCACGAGGAACCCAACTATAACCAAGGGTAAAGACTAACTACAGATAACAGTGCCAAGAATCAGAGCGGGTAACCTGGAAGCTATACCAAGGGTAAACCCTAACCGCATATAAGAGTCCCCAAACAGAACCAAGAGATAAGACCCAACCAAGCTGGAGATAAGTTGAGTTAGGAGGCAGAACGAAAAATCGGTGCAAAACCCTAGGAAAAACCCTAACCACACAACAAAAACAATGTACGTCGATGCAAGACGCTGGAGAAACAAGACCAAGGGCAAACCCTAACCTCCGACATGTAGCCGAGAGAAGTCTCAGATAGAACCGAGAGACAGGACACAGTCAAATCAGAAAAGAAACGGCCAACCCAACAACAATAACCCTAGTTTCCACTTTTTTAAAATGGTTGGTACTAGCCCTCTACTTAGAGGAGGAACTCCATCGACCTAGGAGACCCGAGAAACCAAAACCCAACAACAACGACAAGACCGCTGACCCACAACCAGAAATGAAAGAAAAACAGAGAATCAAAATATGGTAGGTACCTGTGCCATCAAGTAGCCGACAATGAACAGTGAATGTGGTGACCACGAACTACAATGAGCAGAAAGACCCGCCACCTAACCCAAGTCAATGCCCTGATGCCAAACATCAAGTTTAATCCTTCAGTCACAAGCCACTGAAGACCAACGAAGACCACCGTAAGACCCGGTATAGACCACCGAGGGACCCGACGTAGTCACCGAGAGACCCAACAGCAAAAGCCCAAAATGTCTGAATAAACCAAAGGGTTCCGAAAAATCAGGGAAAAACCATCGAAGAGAGCAGTAGCCCAGTACTGACAGTTACAAAACAGAAGAGTAACAAGAGCGTCTGAAAATGCGGGTCCGTAAGACGCAACAACACAGAAACCATCAGTAACAAGAACTCTAACAGTCCGGTTCAGCAGCAGAGTCTTCGTTCAAGCACAGATAATGTGTAACAGGCCCAGTACCAAGAGAGCGCCCCATCAAACCCTAGGGATGAATCTCTCCATTTTGTGGAGTCTTTTGTATGTATTTGTACTTTTCCCTTTGACTTAGCGTGCATTTGTGGCATGACAACTATAAAATCTAACATGTGAACCATGTCTCAACTATGGAGTGTTATAAATGTTGTCCTTGGTTGCAAATCTTTGTAGTTTTGCTCTTTGAAGCATTTTGAAATAAGCCATTGAAACGAGTATTACTCTTTGCCTCTGCTCATGCTTGATTTATTACTTGATCTAAAATTCACAACGGACCCAATGATTTCAATTCCTGATGTTTCCAAGTAAATCTTGTCAAACCTAGAGATGAAATGAAACGGCCCCATTTAATTATTGTTGCTTGATTTATTACTTGATCTAAAATTCACAACGGACCCAGTGATTTCAATTCCTAATGTTTCCAAGTAAATCTTGTCAAACCTAGAGATGAAATGAAACAGCCCTATTTAATTATTATTATTACTTCATCAACATATTTAATCAGATGATCCCTTGAAATCTAAAATGCACAAAATCGTCTAGTTCAGGATTTACTCTACATTTAAAGATAGATGTTTTTTCCCTGTGCAAGAAACAGAACAACAAAAATTTACAGCCATCAGCCAACAAAACATAACAACAAAAATTTACAGCCAACAAAACAAAACAACAAAATTTACAGCCATCCATTTTTTCAACAGAAATACATTTTAAAAAAAACATTAACTTGATATTCAAGGCAAATCAAAGTTAACAATTCTATACAAAACACAGCATAATTCCAGAGTGTGGCTCTTATAGAGCAAATGAAACATAAAAACACAGACCTCGAATATCACCAATAGTGGTCATTACAATATACAAAACTCAGCCAAGCTGTTGAATAAACAGTAACAGACCGCACAAAATAAAACTCCGCCAAAATACAGTGTCTATCCCCCTCTTGGAAGCTTAGTAACTAATACAACAAAATAGATCTCCAGCTAATCCTGTCAAAATCATAGAATTCTTGAGATTAGTAACTATTACAACAAAATACATCTAGAGCTAATCCTGTCAAAACCATAGAATTCCTTGTATAATAGTAGTCCTTAGGTAGCAATTTGAATCTGTTGAATAATCTTTTGATCTTGCTGCACCAGTGCCCCCAAAATGGATACCTAAAAATTTGTAAGACCCTGGTCCAGTCAACAATGATCTTAGAATCCCCAAAGATCTGAAGCTCTTGGATATTTTTCGAACAAGCAAAAGATAACAAACCCCAAAGCACTAAAAGTTCTACTCTGTTATTTGTCCCAACTCAACATTCATTTTTAACAGGAAATGAGTGGTTAGAGGACAAATGAAGAACCATGCCTCCCCCATACATTTTGTTGTTGCAGGCACCATCAAAGAAACTCGGAGGAAGATCAGGTCTAGAAAGAATCTGTTGTAGTGCACAAGGGTTTTTCACCACGGGCCTTGAAATAATCCTTGAAATTTTTGAAAACAATGATGCTCACCTGTACAGGAGGCTATTGTAAGTCTTCAAAAATCTTTCCTGCCTGGCTTTACCAAGAAGCCTACAGAAACCTTCAATTTTTAGGATAAAAAACAGGGGGATAATGGACACCGCTGCCTAAGTCCTCTGGTGCTGCCAAAAATACGAGATGGGCAGTCATTGATCAAAACTGAAAACTGAGTCGAGGATACACAGGCCATCAATTTACAGGGAGACTCTTTTAAATTCTGGACAAGGATCTATTTTCTGCTTCATGATCAACTAAAGTGCAGCAGTATCCCAACACCTGTGAACTCTCGACTAAAGTAAAAATCAAAACATCAAAATAAATAAAATAATCCCATTATACAAAATGCTGAAAAAAACCAGCATGCATCGATACTCCTGTTAGAACTTCACGTTCTATTAAAAGAACGAGGACATGTTCTATTGAAAGAATGAAGTCATCTACTATTCCTTGCTACTCTTAATTGCCCATTGTGTTCTTGGTATAATGGCATCTTCTACTCCTACTGTGCTATTCCGCTCTCCACCGGAAGAGTGGCACTTCTACTCTTTTGTCTTTCTAACATGTTAGGTCCATTTTCTGCTATTCATTCCAATAGGAATTAGTATGGTAACTGCCCATCTATTTTTCAAGTTTTATAGTGCCAACGGGCAAGCTAGGTGTATGTCTTCACATATCAGACGGCCCTGGTCCCATTATCTTGTCAAATTGAAAACTTGTAAAACCTATTTGATCTGTAAATAAATTCCAGAAACTGCAAGAGGATTCAGTGCTTTGGCACCCATACCATACGTACGGTGACTACGGTCAAATTTGAATTATGAAGGGGATCGAAAAAGCATGATTACTTTTGACTTTCAAATTTCTCCCACATTTGCATTTAAGTGTTCTTTAGCTCCATATGCTTATGCCATGTTTGATGAAGTCACGAGGAGCTCAATAAATAGGAAGCACAACCATACAACAACTCTGTCGCAAACCAGTAAATTCTGTATACAACAAAACAGCACCATAGATTACAGTAAACAATTGACAGGGCGATTTTTTTTCTTTTCGATCCTTCCTCCTGTTATCGACGTATTTTCTGCTTTTAGACCTGTTTATGCTTTCCTGACCATTTAAAATGCACCGGTTTTCCTTGTAAAAAGCAGATTCACATCACAAATTCACAAAATGTGTTTTTGATCTGGAAAATAGAAAGGTCCAGCATTATATTAATGTACAAAGACTAAAATACAAGGTGGCTGAAAAAACCAGCTTGCAACTTTGCCTGTTGGGATTCTACAGCAATTGTGCTTTGGCCCCATTGGATTCAGCTTGAAGATTGGCATCGTCTACTCTTGCCCTACTACACATTCTGCTAAATAAATGCCCTTGTACACTTCCTGCCCTTTAATTCTTCCAACTGTTCAGCTCCAGGTCATGTTCTCTCCGCTAGAAGATACATTATCACCGCATGTGTTTGTTAAATTATAAAAAAATGTATCAATTCAAATACTTTGCTCATATTTCCTGCAATTACAAAAAGCTTTTATGTAGAGAGATCTCAGATCTCTTAGGGTAGCCTTTAAATTCTATAGATATGCACTTCAGGTTTCCAAAGCAAAACACACCTTATCACATACACCAGCACAAGCACATCTAACTCTGACTGACATGTACCTAGCGGTTGAATTGAACAACAAATTGACATGCTGCTTATTCTCCAAAGCCACATACAAATATGCATAGAAACCACTAAACCTCGTCATTAACACTAGCACAGAAGCGTCTAAAACTGGACCAAATATACATCTTAAAACCCCAATGAAAGCATGATTCTGTCAAAAACACTAGCACGAACCCATCTTAACCTGGGTCTGATGTAGGCATCAAACTTTACCCACTGCATATCATAGTTAACCCACTGCACACTGTACATGAAAATAGGCCACTGCTGCATATTCTACAAATATGCAAAGAAATCCCAAGGTTACCATACCCTGTCCAAAAATACTAGCACAAACCCATCTTAACCTGGGTCTGGCGTACGCCTTATAGTTTAAAACTTCAACTCTCTACACAAAATAGATCACCCAACACGCATGTACTGCTGCATATTCTACAAATCAACATAGAATTCAACAAACTGTGTCACAAGCATTGGCACAGAACCATCTAACCTGAATCAATTATGCATGTTCATGTTCCCAATAAAGAACCAGCATAACCTGTAAAAATCACTAGAATAAAACCATCTTAAACTGGTTATGATGTGCACGTCAAAGAGAACTTCCACTAACAGTACACAAAATAGCTCGCCCACTGTAACTGTATCAGAAACTCTGGAACAGAATCATCTAAATATGGATCAAATATGCATATTGAGGTTGCCTATGAAAACCACCATACCATGGCAAAAACAATAGCACAGACCCATCATAACGCCAATCAAATGCTTCATTTTTGCCGAAACAATTTTGGACTGCAGGTCATCAGAAGAAAGTTCTAATATCACATTAGGTGAATATTAATAGGTTTATCCTACGAAAAACAAGTGCTTGTATCAAAATATCAGCTTCTCATGGCGTTAAGAAACCTAATGGTAATGAAAATCGGGCAACTTTTAGAACGAGGTTTGTCTTTAATTCAGTCTGTTCCTTGAGAGATGCAAGCTATAAGCTCAAAATCGTCACATCCAAAAGCGGCTCACCCGTACTAACCAACCACTTGATCAGGTCTCTTCTGCATGCTAGGGATTCATTGTCGAACACACTGCCTTGCATACTAAGAATACAGTCAAATACAGTGTCCTTGGGCATAACCGTGCATTTTAAGACTTTCCCCATAAGTTGGCCTATACTCTCACAGTGCTGCTGTTATACTGCTTGTGGAATCAGTAGGGGTGAGACCGCTTTGGATGCTACGATTTAGGAAACCAGCGCATTCTAAAGAAACAACTTAACAACGCAGATTGAAACTTCTTTCACAAATTCACCATTTGATTACGTGCTATTAGTTTGGATAGCATTTTTTAATTACTAAAGATAGGCAAATATTCACCCTGCCATCTACAAACACTATGGAGCCTAGCCTGCTATCATTTGGTTATATTTCAAAATTTTACAGTTTCATCACCTATATGGCAACTATTTCCTTTGTTAAAGGAATTGAACAATGCAAAACATGTTTTCTTCATGGAACAAAAGTCACTGTGAAATGTTGTCGAGCAACAATCAAATCGATCATCTGTATTGGATCGACTGAAACGATATCTCAAACTCAATGTACTATGTTTTATGTCAATATGCCATACTATGAATTAGCATCTTCCTCTTAAGATAATCAGAGATTATTTCATCAAAATGTTTTTCAAAAACTTCTGCTCAGAACTTACAGTGATAAAAACAACAATATTGAATTAAGTGCCAAATGTATAACCAAGTATAAGAGTCTACGCGGAACGATCAACCAACCACGAAGCTGAGACTTACCCATCATGCACCTTGCACCATAAACAATTAGAAAGTTAAAAGCGGGGCCATCCGAAACTAAGACTAAAAATACAGAAAAACATATATCCAAGAGTAGGGAGACATGTCTACAACAGTACTATTCCAAAACAAATTCACCTCGCTAACATCACTAGCTCCCATGGAAAGCAAAAGAGATAAAACATCTTAACCGCATACAGCGCAAAAATTCTGAAAAAAACATTGTAAATTTTTTAACAGAAAATGATATCATTCACAGATTTCCACATAGGAATTCATTCAATCTATATTTAAAAGAATTAATTCGGGAAAACACTTCAGCAATGATATCATTCACAGAAATCCACATAGGAATTCATTCAATCTGTAAATTAAAAGCATAAATTCCTGAAAACACTTATGAATTTTTGAACAAGCAAAGATATCAATGACAGATATATAGGGAGGAATTCATTCATTCTACAAATTAAATACACATGGTGTATACAGTCCTTATTTATGGTGTCCACCACATCTTTGGAGTGCATCCAAATGTTCTGTTGGCCTGATATAATGAAATTTTAGATTAGAAACTAAAAAATGAACTTAAGTTAATACATGTATTTGAGGTTAAATAATGAGTTACAACATCTCGCCAACTTTACAATTTACAAAGAAAGTAGACATTGGGGTTGCTAGATAATTCAGTTCTACTTCTGAGGTAATTTTGGGGCAATTCTCAGTGTGTACCAAATAAACAAGATATAACTAAATAATTTCTCCTTACTGCAACTCAAATCTATATTTATAATCTCACATGGCTATTCGCATGAAAACCACCAAGACTCTATCACAAACATAAGTACACCGAAAGAAAATTTTGCAGTCGGATAATACCCATCAAATGTATCTTCGGTTAAACTGTTGAATCACCCATTTCTCCTCTTCGAAACGGAACAATAAGAATAACCCTATTTTTAACAGCTTCAACAGCTTGCAACCCTATTTTTGTGGAAAATATTACCTCTATCGGAGACATAAAATGAATGCCATCGAAAGCCTCCAGTATTGAATAAACACCTACAATCGAATGACATACACGGCCCTTACCCCTGCTGAGAATAAATATAGGCTTTCTATTCAAACCCTAATCCTGCATCCGAACCCTAACCCTAAAAGCTCCTCATTGTCGTTCTCTCACCTTTTGCTTTTTCTAGTTTTTAATAAAAATCAGACCTTTTTAATCTCGAACGAAGGATGCCACACCATTTAAAAGTGAAATTCTACTTGTGTCACGAGGAATATAATGTCCCTAGGTTTAAAATTTGTCAAAGACCGTTTCTACCGTCTAATATGGTTAATAATTTTAATTGCCCATCAAAAAATGGCTTCAGCCACAAACAGTTCCCATTATGATTAGCTTGAACATAGGTAACATCCTTCTTTGTTATTTAAGCATGAACATAACTTTCCAAGTGGTCGGAATCACACCTAAAATGGATGCACATTTAAATATAATGGAGAAACTTTTGATTTCCTCGTTACTAAGGCAAAAAAAAGGCTAAGTGGTTCATGAAAACGATGTGACTTATGCATATTATGTTTTTGTAGGCAAGTTTATTGTTTACTAGCCAAGCCCTAGATTAGTTGACCATGAGGTCCAAGAGAACCGAGCTCCAATATTTAAAGTATTGGATTTTTCATTGTCCCTTTTGAACTCAGATGGAATAGGAACCTCAGCTTTATCAAAAAAATACTTGATGGATTTTCGAGGAATGTTTCTCTCAAAATGTTCTTTCGACTTTAATTTCAAACAATAATAACCTATGCCCTTGTTTGGATTGGCTTGCCCTCTCTCCCCCTTGTCTTTTGTGACAAGTTCACATTGTAAGAAATTATAGACAACGTGGCGAGATTTATTGAAGTAGAAGACTCACATAATGGTTTTTTTTCATATGCTTGCATATGTGTGGAGGTAGATTTAAAGAAGGGGTTGTTAGAAGTCTTTCAACTACGATCATTGAACTCACTGTCAACATTTGGATTATGAACATCTAGCCTTTAAATGCAATATATGTCATGAGTGTAGATACTTTGCAAAAAGTTCAGCCTAAGAACCTTTCTACTCCATCTTTTGCCTCTTTAGAAGCCCCTTATAATAGTGATCAAGCTCCTTTCCATACAATAGTGAAGAAACAAAATAAGAAAGGGAGACCTCCTCCCTTTCATCCTCAAAATTTGCTAATCCTTATGATCTCCAACCATTGTAAATTTTAATGGGAGTTTGTAACACCTCGGTTTTGACCCTGTTTGCATTAAATATATATGATGTATATATTGTCATGGATCATGGTGTGGAGCTATAGGAAAATGCCCCACCATTGATTGTCGTATTATGTTTCGGCGACGCCGATGGTAATTTTGTGATAGCCAGGCACATTATAATGTTGGACACCATGTACATATGCAAAATTAATTTAAAAGACCCACAACCGGCTATGTCGATGCAACAATAATGAAAAGGGCATGATTTCCTAAGGTTAAGGAGGGGGGTGAATGTCTAACCCTTGGGAGCCATTGGGGAACAGCTAAGTGTCAATTGATAAACCCATTTAGTTGTCACCTATCTTTTGTCTTACTCACCATTTATCCCTTGTCTCATTCAACAACCTTTTTGTCTTATTCTTGTCTCAACTACCAAATTAAAATCCTCTGGAGTTAGTTGGGGGCAGTTATTGCCCTAGGAAAACATTTTTATATGGGCAGTGGTGTTTGGCAGGACTGTCAGTCCATGCCCACATGCACACTCCACCAAGGAGCACATTCATCCTCACGTGGGTAGGAGGAGAAGAGACCACGACCCCATTCTTCCATTTTCCTCATGTAGAGAGTTGGGGAGTTGTTTTACCTTCACGATTTTTCTGTTGTGGGTTCTCATTTCTGATTTTAGCTTCCTGGACGTTTTCCTCATCATCAGACATCCACTTTGGGCTCTCTCTCTCTCAAACGGATGGAAGTTTCCTATGTGTGAATTTCGTTTTTGGGTTTTGTTGTGTGTAGTTTCTCTTCACGTTGTGGGTCTGGGTATGTGAATCCACCTTCACGCAGGTTGCATTCCTTTCCTCACGCAATTGAGAAATCGTTGCTGGTTTCCCCACGAATTTCTGTTGTTGTGAGTTTGTTGTTGAGTTGTTTTGGCCACAATAGGGCCATAAACGACTCTAGAAGTTGAATTGCTCAGTCTGGGCTGTGTATTACCCAATTTCCGTTTCGGTTTTGTTTTGTGGTGTTTTCCTTTCAATCCCAGAGCTGTTTTTTTGTTGTGCGTGCATAGTGGTTGGTCTTTGGACTGTTTGAGAGTGGAAATGGAGCCTGAGTGTGCTTGATAAACCTAGTATGTGCAAGAGCCTCACAGACAGAGCTAGAGGGATGACTTTCTTCTCTACACCCCCTGAATAGCACTAGAAGGGAAGTCATGGCCTGAGGGACTGTGCAGCAGAGAAGGAGATGATTCCTTGTGTTGGGTGTGTGTGGATGTCTTAGAATTCAGGCTAGCTCTGGTGTAGGTGTCCTTAGCTCTTCAGTGAGCCCACTAGCTTAGCAACCAGCGTTTCCAGCTCCTGATAGCCTGATAAACCCAACCGTGTTGGTTGGCTGAGTTGTGTATCCTTGGCTACGTGTGAGCCTGCTAGTTTGCCCTTATTCCTTGTGGAATCATGCCCAGCTCGGGGGTGGCAGTGCTGCTGAGACATTGATGAGCGCACTGGCCTATGGTTAGGTGGAACGTTGCAGTGACGTAGCTGGTTGCGAGATAAGCTCTCCTAAAGATAAGTATTATTGTGCTTAAATCCTTGCAATAGTATTATTTTATGAATGAACATGATGAATGCTTATGTGCTTTGAATGTATGTTACTCATGTAATTGCTTTCGTTGTATGTCTAGGAAATTAAACCTCTGCATATATGTTGTGTTATGATTAATGTTGCTTGCATTCTGCATCTGTGTATGAATTTTATTTCAATGCATTTTATACTTCATGTTTATGTTCATGGGGCATGGTTGCCCAGGTCGATTAGTAAGGTATAGTCGCGTCCTCTTCGTCGGTCGGAGGGTTGGGGACGTTACAAAGTATATGAAGAAGAATATTCAAAGAAGTAAGAAGAATTTTCAACCACTCCCCAACAAGATAGAGCAATCCCCAAAGTAAAAATTTTAGACCCCCTTGAATTAATCTAAGAGCACTCCAAAACAAGGGTACAATCATGATAATATCAATCTAAATCCTATAGAAGAGGAATTACGTTGGGGAACAACCCAAGATCAAGATAAGGGATCAAACGAGGCAACAATTGTTCAAATCAAGAAATCCCCCAAAAGGGGATGCAACCCAAGCTCGAGAGAATCCTAGTGCAATAGGTAAATTCACCTTTATATTCACTATGTATCATTCTCATAAAACGTTTAAAGTACAAATTAAATCAGTAATTTGCTTTTCCTTTCCGAGGAAACCATTTTTGGCAGTTTCGAAACATATATCCACTCCTTGTATTTGAGATGTATATGAATATTATGTGTAATGCGAGGCTACTATTTTCAAAAGAGCTATCACGAAGAGTTGATGCTGAATATAACACTCAGATTTGTAGAAGTTGGATCAGTGCAATCCTGTGGCAGATACTATGGCAAAATTAATACCCTAACAGTTCTAGACATGGAATTCTTCTCTGCTATATGATAAAAACAAGGTATATTGAACCTACTTATGGAAAAGTGTTCAATTCCTGTTTTAAAATTCAAGACAAGGCAGCTATGGGCATAATGCCGTATCATCTTAGGGGTAAGAATTGGAAAATGCTGAAGATCTCTGGCGAAACTAAACTAAACTGATCCATTCAAAAGAGAGGACATTAAATTATGTGGAATACTCATTTGAGCGAGAAACTTGACATCAGAGGAATTAATTCGCCGTAAAACTCACTGCATCGACAAGGACCAGTTTTAAGATCACGAAAACTTGAGCATAACATAATGCTTGATTCAAGAAATAAAGCAATCCATGGAAAATACTATCGTGAAGTCTTCAAAAGGAGAAACGAACTAAAAGAAAATAATGAAAATTTACATTTCACCAGTTATGACCTGTTAATCCTTCGATTCCATATACGAAGTTCCAGAATTTTATAGTAGCATTACATAAAAAGCTATAGCACATAATATATTGCCTTGGCTTCTCAGTTTCAAAGTTTGAAGTCTTGAATGTGGCAGCTCCAGATTTGTATGTATCAGTGCTTACTCATGAATCTATCTGAAGCGATTCCATATATGAAGTTCCACCATTCAACGACGGTATTCTTGACAAAGACTTATTGGAGGGTTGAATTCTCAGTCTGCAATCCTAAAATATGGTAGCGTCACCTGCCTGCATAAGTAGGATTCATCAAGTCGAAGTGGATGAGTTGTTGAATATGAATGGACCAAATCTCTGCGGCGAAACGCTATTGGTTGGTAAGCGACTTATCACGTTGGTGCATGTGTTTGTTTGGTGTGTGGGTGTGGTTGTGGTTGTGGTTGTGGTTGTGTGCTATCAAACATGTACTTTCGGTCCATCTAACAGACCAATAGCAAAGTCAATGGTTAACTTCGCTGTTGGTCAGTTGGATAGAATGGACCAAATCTCTGCGGCGAAACGTTATTGGTTGGTAAACGACTTATCACGTTGGTGCATGTGTTTGTTTGGTGTGTGGATGTGGTTGTGGTTGTGGGCTATCAAGCATGTACTTTCGGTCCATCTAACGGACCAACAGCAAAGTCAATGGTTAACTTCACTGTTGGTCCATTGGATAGACCGAACGTACATGTAGTGTGGGAAGTGTAGGTGACTCCTCTACAAGTTGAGACACACGACAATTGACTAATGGATATATACATCAGCAACACAAGGAGCAATATTAAAAAATTACTATCGAAGTTTGTAAATCAAAACACACCAACCAATTCTTCCAAGTCATTTTTCAATCAAATGTCATTCAGAGAAAAAGTTTTTGTGATTGCGCCGAGAGGCAGGGGTAGCGGATTGGAATAGGTAGTAGTGGCAGGTTTGCCTTAGTGGCTATGTCATTGTCAAAAGAGAAGCACGTAGTGGAGGGAGTGGGGGTAGGCAGAGGTAGCTTTGGTGATGGCAATCAAAATGTCTGGGGGGTATTCTGAATAATGTAACTTCTCGAGTAGTAGATTGAGCAAGATGATTTAGAATGAGAGGCCATTGTTGGTTCAAGTTGAATCCAAATGAATTATTTGTAATGAAATGTTTGTTCTTATTTGAATGTAAATCAACTATTTGTAAGTCTAGTTAAAAATGCAAAATACAGAGTATAGTTTTTAGTATGTATGATTTATTGAGAAGCTAAAGAAATTTTCAGATATATTTTGAAGTTGGCAAGGTAATTAGTGGCCACTAAATATGGAAGATAACACCCAAAATGTTGGTTTTATTTAATTGGTTAAGAGAAAATTTTCAAAATTGCCATGTAATTTAAAAAATTACTTTTCTTTTTAATGTGATAAGCTTGATTTAATAGAGATAGAGTATATATAAATTATATTAATTAATTCTTATTTATGTTTTTGGTTGATATGGTATATTAATATATATTAATGATTATTTTTATGTGTTTTTGGTTATTTTGTAGTCTAAAACATTCGAAAGTGAACATAATCTTTACAAATTATAGAAATGAATAATAATTAATGGTATTAATTTTTTCAGTAAATCATTTCAAAATGAAATTCATAGGCTAAGTAGAGATATTTGCTACAACAAGGTAATCTTTACAAATTGTACAGATGAAAAATAAATTTGAGTATTAACTCTTTAATTATTCACAACAGCTGTGACCCTCGACCAATTCAGATTCATCACTGTTGTGACCATATTTTCATTTATTTGATCCTTACAAAATTATTGTCTATATTTTCTAGTTTAACAATTTACTCAATCCTTAATACTTATTACTTACATTATGATAATCCTCATAATTGTATCTATGTTTTCAACTTAACCTATTCCTTTCAATGCTAATCAAACTCCAGTTTTGTGTCACGGCCCACGGCTAAAACTAGCCTAGATCCAAATCCTAGGCTCTATCAAGCGCTGAGAGGGATCAAATCTTGAGGTGCAAACCTCTCTTTGAATATCTCCTTGCGTGCAATACTTGAGAAGAGGTTTGCACCTCGGGAGATTTGATCCCTCTCGACGCTTGATGGAGCCTAAGATTTGGATCCAGGTTGGTTTCAACTTGGAATGAGAGGAAGAATTGATCACTCTTGACATTTTTCCCAAAACACACACTTCATTGCTTTTACTTCTTTATTTAGTTTTGTATCCAACCTCTTAGGTACTTTCTAGAGAAGGCACTTTCTAGCAGGTAGAACCTTCTAGGTACTTCCTAGAGAATGAATGTTATAGTAAGAAAAACCTTGTAGTAAGCCTTGTTACAATTATTAATTTTCACACTACATGGACCTTATTTGACAGAGATGTCATTAATACACAACATTATCCTCTTGGGTGCCTCCCTATGTGCCCCATATTAAATGTAATGTAATATATGGTATCTAGGGATGTACCCAAGAGGAGAATGTTGTGTATTGATGCTATCTATATCAAATAAGTCCCATGTAGTGTGGAAAGTAATAATTGCAATAAGGCTTACTAGAAGGCTCTACCTACTAGAACAACTTCTTACATTACCAATATTGGACATGTACATCTCAAGTCGGATCTCAAGTTATTCCATTATTTTTTAGTGGTCTTGTTAAATATTGTATTCCTTTAACTTTTGAAGCGATAGTGTGATGCCATCCATCAATTCTATATTGTGTTTCCAATTTTACATCTGCATTAGTTAAGGCTTCTTAAACCTTGTTCCATATTGCATGTTCAAGTCTTCTAGTAGTTTCTTTATCCAATATCCTTGTTTTTTCTTGATTTTGACCATACTTCTTTTCTTCTTTCAATCTCCTGACCTCGTATAGTATCCTTTAACTATGGTTTCATAATCCACATATCCCTTCATCCTTCTTGCATATTTCCCATCTGGCCTTTCTAGTAATAACTTCATCCTTATTCTTTGATTCATATTCTTGTAAACACTCATTTACATTCTTAACATCACGAAACGTGTCTATATTAAACTTATGCAACCTTTTGACCTCACCATCTTTCTTTTTCAATTATTCACTTCACTCCTTAACTTGATTAATTAGTAATTTATTAACGAAGTGAGTTTTTTTAATCATGGCGAACAATTCCATTAGATTGGTCTTATCTTTATATATTGAAACTTATCCAAAATGACCAATATTATTTTTTGAACATATTATTATGTTTTCCCTCTTTCAATGGATTTTGAATCACCTAAAAAAACATTATAGTCAAAAGTTATCCCTAATCTAAGTCAACATAATTTTTAAAACCCTGATTTAGAATCTATTGTGGCCAACATTCCACCTTAGATAACTATGAAATTTTGGCCCTTATAATTCTGAAATTTCATCCTACAATACTCTAATTTGTATTCTTTGAAATTCCAACGGTTTTATCAAATTATGATGATCCTATAGAAAGTTAAGGTTACTTTCCCGGAACTTATTGATTTTGTCCCATTTAGAATAGTGAACTTGTATAGGATATTGAGTGTCTTATGCTTCTGAATTTTATACCAAAAATACTATGGTCTGCCTTATTTTTAACGTAACGAGCGACACTAAAATTTTCATTTCTACAACCTTATATATGATAGTTTTACCGAGACCACCTATTTGAAAATAGTTTTTTTACTAGTTAAAAACCTTAAATTCCACAGACTGTAACTTTGACATTATAGTGAACCAAACCCTTAAATTTTTACCACAAGTATGGAGATATTTATGCTCAAGTCCTGAACAATTTATCTTTCTAAAACTTCCTAGAAAAAAATTATAGCAAAAAATGGACAAATGAATCATTTTGAAGGATCCAAACCAAGGATTGTATGCCTTGATACCAAATGTAATGAACCAGATCATTAAGATAACGTAATAAATCAGTGTACACACCATGTGCAACAAATGTAAATGTGGATCACAAACCTAAGGTTGATAAGAGAGATGAGTTATATAATAAATCCTTGAAGAACATGAGAACCTCCTACAAATACCCCAAGACATTCATACGTCTAATTCACATGTTCCATCAATAATGACTACATATCTTGTACATATACATATTCCAACTCATTACACGTGTACCCCTCTTGTTAGGCCAACCCTATTACTTGTACATTTACATACATTTAGCCCCATATAGGCCACCCTCAAGATAATACCATATACATTTAATTCCATATGTCCAACTTGGTTCAAATCATTAAAAGGCCACATGTTTTATGCTTGATGGAATGCACATCATGGGGAAACCTTTGAGCTCTTCACCTAATTTTGAGGACGGTATCTGGGGTAAGCCATTCAGTTGTAGTTTGGAAACCTAATCCATCAAGGACATCAAGAGAGGCCCATAATATTCATAGAGGTATTCATCTTGGGGACTTGACCGAGGATAATTTTAAGAACACCCCCAAAATTTATATATATAATAAATGAGTGAATCTCCCTGATATATAGAAAAAATTGAATGTTATTTTTATCAATAATATAATATGTATATATAATTTTTTGGCTAATCTTTCATTCTATTATAGAATCTTGTAAAATATTGGTGAATATTTCCCTATACTATAAGGTATTGTAAAATCTTGATGAATATTTAATTTAATTATAAAATATTGTAAAAGCTTGGCAAATATTCTATCAAATTATAAAATGTTGTAATGTCTTAGTGAATATTTTGCTAGGAAGACTCAACTTTTGATTAGGTAGATTACTAACGTAGTGCAATAGAAGAGCATATACCAGAGCTCGAATCTCTCAAATCCTAGACCCTAAAATGAACAAATGCATGAATGAGGAGAGGATGAATTTATTTAAACATTTCACAAGCAATATTGGGTCACTTGCAGTTGAAGGTGTTGGTGAAACACAACTATAATAACTAGATTCAGGGAAAGTGGGAATTCCACTTTTTATCTCATCCCTTAATGGTCCAATGGACCTTTGTGGACCCAAATCTTGACATACCAACAAACTGATAGAATTGAACTCTTTACACTGTGGAGTGATTATGGCATCCACGAACTATTATTACAACATGGAGTATTATCGAGACCCACAACCTTGATATAGTGTATGAGTTCCTAATTATCTTATTTTCCAAATCTCTCATTTTTAAGCTACCATTTAAGAAGAAAATAACTTGCTTATTTGTTTATAGATATGAATGCCACTTTTTCATTTCTTTTGTTGACAATCAAAATACGAATTATGTCATTTGATTTATAATTTTTAGAGTTAGTTAGAAACTTGCAATGGTTATTAAAAATATGAACATACACTAACAATAATAGAAATCACAGTAATGCATCATCATGCATATCATTGGAATTACTTTGTTAAAGACTACCTTTTCTCAGATAAAATGAGGAGGTGTTTGTATCCATGTCCTTGAAATTTTTGAAAGCATGCAAAATGTGGTAAAATTGTTTCAATCGCCCTCATTGAATGCAAAAGACTAGATACCAAATAGCATAATGTCTACATCTTATGCCAAACATGCCTTATACATATTATATACAATCGTGATGGAAATGAAGTATCATGTTCCAACTAAATCATATATTTATCATACATAACTAGATCCATTTATGGATGATGATAGCAATTACACATCAAAACGAATCACAAAAACACATTTAACTTCTGAATGACCCTTACAAAGAATAAAATATTGTAAAACAAGTGACCAACCCAACAAATTTAGGTCACAAATAAAATTGACAAACTTTGCAATACAGATAAAAAAATATACCAACCATGAACTTCTCAATAGAAATAAAAGAATCTACCAATACGCTTTGGACAACTCTACAAGAAGACAACCAAAATAATGACCATTCCATTGTAGACCTGTCATTATAATCCATATGGATTCATTTATATTACAAACATCCCAAACATCAACAATAACATACATTAAACATGAACATATACTCTCTCATTAACGGCTTATATCTAATAATAACTGCAGAGCAAGATCCTAATAAAAGCACATTTTAAACAACTGGGTCAAATTTCGTTTGAATATATAAAAACCATGTGGCATCTCTCCATCAAGAGTAGCATCCACTAACAACGTATAAATCGCAATCGATAGTTTAAACATGACAAGGCATAAATAAAGTATATCTTTTGATCTCTATTACACGTTCACAGAACCAATGCTCCTAGGATAGAATAAAACCCTAATAATATCTAATGAGCCCTAAAGTCAAGAGTGCCCAAGAATTCAATAGGCCTAAAAAATAATCCATGATAAAAAGCATGATAAAAGTTATATTTACAATATAATAATCTATTGTAACAATGGATAAAAAGAATAAGAAGTTTGATAAAAAAAACATACCATGTTAATTACTAGATGAAAAGCATGATGTGAGTTTGTATTCTCTGATAAATTGCATGTGCAACATGCCCCTTCAAGACTTGAGCTTTCGACAATGGACATGTTATGTGAAGATTAAAATGTCAAGAAAACCAAGAATGAAAAGTGGAATCACATCAACCAGAACCTTCACCCTGCAAGCGCAATTCGATATGGGTGAACCATGAAACATTGTAGCCTTTATATAGAATAAAAAATAACCCATGATTTTCCCTCCAATATTGGAAATCAAGGATTGGAATAAGGTATCACATGAAATTGACTAAAAATACAGGAAAATGCAACCATATGCCTAAATTACTAGGAAAATGGAGGGTGAAATAACCCTTGGGAGCCTCCATTACTGAAAATTGGGGGTGAAAGATAGATTGGAGGGAGAGTTTGCTATGGTGAAAATATTTCATCATTAATATATAGGAGGCTATTCATCTTGGTTTTTTTTTAATAAATATGGGCGAATAGATTTTAGATGAAAAAACCCTTTCCATATAAGAAAATAGCCCACTAAATTTTTGTAACCCACTTAATATAGCCCATGGGGTATATATAACCCCTAAAATTATCCATGGACTTGACCTCATGACCTCCTGCTTGCAATTCACAACACTCATCCAGTCAAGCTACCCCACTGGGATTGAAAGGCCCACATGCTAGGGGTGAATACTTTGATAAAAAGGCATGCCAATCTAATTGCATGAACTCCCTATTTACATCAAAAGCAAACTATCATATGTCCTACATGATAAGATATTTTCCTTTAATGTCCTGCATGTAGTTTCATCATGCAAAAATAAAATAATTTTTTATAGAAATATTGTTGAACAACATTTAAAAGTACAACGATCATTAAAAATGAAACTACATTACAAGGTCAAACAATGATATAAAGAATCATTATAACATAAATGACATTGAGAGCATCGACAACTAACATTATCTCATGGTCAAGTCAAGTTGTTGAAAAAGAAATATAAAAATAGAGGGTGCATTTATTAACGACGAAGGAACAAGCAATAAACCATTGACATAACCATTTTTAATGTTGTCACTATTGGTTATCAAACCCAATTATCATTACAAAATCATCATAGTTGTAAAGAATGGTTATAGTAACCCTAAAGGGACTATTGATAATCATATATGATAAATACATGAGGAAACTACATCTATGTTTTCAGTGGCTACAAGGTCTCCACAAAATCGTATATGTTATCTCTAGGGTTGTATCATAGATACACCTTAGAATTTTGATTTTACATAGTCACCTATCCAAGCTCTACCTTAGTTCTTACTCATTTTATCATTATTTCATTTATTAAATCAAAATGAGGCTCTTTTTTATTTTATTTTTCAAAGTATTTTATTCTTCGTTGAAATAACATAAAGTTTAATGTTATCATGCCTAAATGCTATCATAGTCCAAATGTTATAAGTTCCATTTCATATATGACTTTGGGGTACGTATATGCTGGCATCATATTCAAAAATGTGGAAAATGATGATGCTACCAGTTTCGATTTCTGCATTAGACATTTGGCAGGGTTTGTACAAAGGAGTTTTATTGATATATTGTTTCATTAAAGGAGAGACACCAACCCTAAAGTCGTTTCAAGGTAAGAGTGTTAAACACTCATATCAAATTGTACATGCAGCAGATCGATATGATCATGAGTTATGGACCTTGGTTTCTGGTGCTAACCATGTAGAATCGTTTTCCTGGGTATGGCTTGTGTTTTTGTTGAATATTGTACATGTGTTCAGGCTAGTAGCAGACTCAAACTACCATGAGAAAAACCAAGAAGCTAGTGGAATAATCTATAGACTTGAACCATATAACCTTCAATGGGCTAATCAATTTCCCAAATTTGCAGAGATGATGAGAAACGCGGGTTGGTTCTCCTTATGTGAGAGAATGAAGGGCCATCATGTGCAGGTGACGCAGGCTTTTGTGAAGAATTACAAAAACTCAGAGGTGAAATTTGAAACCCTAGCAATTAAAGTGGACGAAAGCACCATTTCAGAAGGTATTGGTATACCATCAGAGGGAGCGAAATGGTTCAAACAACAACCATTTGAGGATGACTACAACAAATTTTTATTTCCAGGGTTCGAAAAGCTAAGCTGGAAAAATGGAATCCATGTGAATAACCTCAACCCAGATTTGAAGTTGAAAGACATAAGCATAATGAGGATAAGGGAAAAAGGAACAAGCTCAAAAGTCCAAGGCAGCAGATAAAACAAGTAATGGAGTCAGCAGATGGACAATCCAAAGAGTTCGAAAATAAACAGGCAGTAAAGGAGTTTGATGTTGTAAATAACGAAGTTTGAGAAATGTTTGTTACAAAAATGCCAAGAGGAGTATTGGTTGAGTCTACAAGGGAAAGCTTAAATGCCCCTGACACTCCCAAGATTGTTGTAGAGAGTGTAATTCTGAAAGAGATTTCAAAGACAGGACAAGGTGAAACCCTAATGGCAAAAAACATGGAAGCTAGTTTAAGGACAAGGACCCAAACGAGAAGTAAATTGGAAATGAATATAAAGGTTGTACCTGATCCAAAACTGAAAAGGAGTGAGGCGACTGTCATACAGAATTCCTCTAGTGAGGAGGATGTGGATGTTGCAGATCAAGAGTATCTCAGTACAGAGCAGACTTTGATGGAAATCCAAAGAGACAAACCATGACAGATACTAGAAGAGTTTTGTTGGGATCAACAGAGGGTCGTTGAGTATGAAATTGTTGCAAATTCAAAAGTCTCAGAGACTTATGAAACCCATGTACAGATGGAGAGAATAAAATCAATTTTGGAGCTAGATGAAGACAAAGTATCTTTGCAATTTTTTTTTAAAGAACAGAACCAATTCCTCGAAAAGTCAAATGAAGATTTAATGATTGCAAACAAGAAACTCCAAGAAGATTTACAAGAAAAAGATGGCAATATCAAGAACTTGTCAAAATTTCTAAGAAAATCTTGATAAAGAAAAGAGCAATACAACAACAATATAAATAACTTCAAGTTCGATTTCAAGTTTTGGAAGCAGAACGATCATCGGCTTGTGAAAAGGATGCAAGCATTGTTATAAAGTATCCAGGTCATCTTTTAGATAGGCTTGATAGATAACTAAAATGATTTCTAGATACATAGTTGTTAGTTAGATAAGGATAATTAATTCATATAGCTGTCAGTTCTTTAATCGAGCTTGTTGTTTGAAAAACACTCGAACTAATTTGATGTAATCAAAATTCTCTATTTTTGGGTTATACGGGTCCATGGAAAGTAGATCATAAAACTGTTACAAGTCTAGAATTTTTTGTATATAAGAAACAGTAAGGAATCATGTAAAGGGGTTGGATAGAGCTATGGAGATTAGACTGATAGCATGATGCTCAGGCATGTATTTTGTTTATCTTGATATGAAGAAACACTTTGAAATTATTATAATCAAATGAGCCAAGTTTTGTTTTAATATATGAATTGATAATGTTGCATGTGTTTATGATTTAGGCTTTGTATAATCTTATTCTTTATACCAGAACTCTTATAAATAACATGTATGTTTTTAATGATCTGAACTCATTCTTTTTATAAATTCATGCCCGTAGACTCACCTTAAAATTTTGATTTTACATATTCACCTGTCCAAACTCTACCTTAGCTCTTACAATTTTTATCATTATGTCATTTATTAAATCAAAATGAGGCTCCTTTTTATTTTATTTTTCAAAGTATTTTATTCTTCGTTGAAATAACATAAAGTTTAATGTTATCACACCTAAATGCTATCATAGTACAAAAATGATAAGTTTCATTTCATATATGAGTTTCGGGTATACACTGGAAGCATATTCAAAAATGTGGAAAATGATGATGCTGCCAGTTTCGATTTCTGCATTAGACATTTGGCAGGGTTTGTACAAAGGTGTTTAACTGATATATTGTTTCATTAAAGGAGAGACACCAACCATAAAGTCGTGTCAAGATAAGAGTGTTAATCACTCATATAAAATTGTACATGCAGCAGATCGATATCATCATGAGTTATGGACCTTGGTTTTTGGTGCTAACCATGTAGAATCGTTTTCCAAGGTATGGCTTGTGTTTTTGTTGAATATTGTACAGGGGTTCGGGCTAGCAACAGACTCAAACTACCATGACAAAAACTAAGAAGCCGAGTGGAATAATTTGCAGACTCGAACTAGATAACCTTCAATGGGCTATTTGTTGAATATTGTACAGGTGTTCGGGCTAGCAACAGACTCAAACTACCATGACAAAAACTAAGAAGCCGAGTGGAATAATTTGCAGACTCGAACTAGATAACCTTCAATGGGCTAATCAATTTCCCAGATCTACAGATATGATGAGAAACGTGGGTTGGTTCTCCTTATGCGAGAGAATGAAGGGCCATAATGTGCAAGTGACGTAGGTTTTTGTGAAGAATTACAAAAACTCAGTGGTGAAATTTGAAACCCTAGCAATTAAAGTAGACGAAAGCACCTTTGCAAAAGCTATTGGTATACCATCAAAGGGAGCCAAATCGTTCAAACAACAGCCATTTGAGGCCGACTACAACAGAATTTTATTTCCAGGGTTTGAAAAGCTAAGCTAGAAAAATGGCATCCATGTGAATAACCTCAAGCCGGATTTGAAGCTAAAAGACAAAAGCATCGTGAGGATAAGGGAAAAAGGAACAAGCTCAAAAGTTCAGGGCAGCAGATAAAAGAAGAAATGGAGTCAGCAAATGGACAATCCAAAGAGTTCAAAAACTAACAGGAATCAAAGGAGTTTGATGTTGTAAATAACAAAGTCTCAGAAATGTTTGTTACAAAATTTCCAAGATGAGTATTGGTTGAGTCTACAAGGGAAAGCTTAAACGCCCCTGACACTCCTAATATTGTTGTAGAGAGTGTAAGTTTGAAAGAGATTTCAAAGATAGGACAAGGTGAAACCCTAATGGAGAAAAACATGGAAGCTAGTTTAAGGCCAAGGACCCGAGCGAGAAGTAAATTGGAAATGAATATAAAAGGTTGTACCTGATCCAAAAATGAAAAGGAGTGACGTGACTGTCATACAGAATTCCTCTGGTGAGGAGGATGTGCATGTTGCAGATCAAGATTATCTCGGAACATAGTAGACTTTGATGCAAATCCAAAGAGACAAATCGGGGCAGATACTAGAAGAGTTCTGTTGGGATAAACAGAGGATCGCTAAGTATGAAATTAGTGCAAATTCAAAAGTCTCAAAGACTTATGAAACCCCTGTACAGATGGAGATAATAAAATCAATTTTGGAGCTAGATGAAAACAAAAGATCTTTGCAATTTTTTTTAAAGAACAGAACCAATGCCTACAAACGTCAAATGAAGATTTAATGATTACAAACAAGAGACTCTGAGAAGATTTACAGGAAAAAGATGACAAATATCAAGAACTTGTCACAATTTCTAAGTAAATCTTGACAAAGAAAAGAGAAATACAACAACAATATGAAGAACTTCAAGTTCGATTTCAAGCTTTGGAAGCAGAAGGATCCTCAGCTAGTGAAAAGGATGCAAGCACTATTCTGAAGGAGCCAAGTCATCTTTTAGATAGGCTTGATAGATAATTAAAATGCTTTCTAGATACATAGTTGTTAGTTAGATAAGGATAATTGATTCATACAATTGTCAGTTCTTTAATCGAGCCTGTTGTTTGAAAAACACTCGAACTAGTTTGATGTAATCAAAATTGTCTATTTTTGGGTTATTCGGGTCCATGGATTGTGGATCATAAAAATCTTTCAAGACTTAAAACTTTTGTATATAAGAAACAGTAAGGAATCGTGTAAAGGGGTTGGATAGAGCTACGGAGATCATACTGATAGCATGATGCTCATGCATGTATTTTGTTTAACTTGATATGAAGAAACACTTTGAAATGATTACAATCGAATGAGCCAAGTTTTGTTTTAATATATGAATTGATAATGTTGCATGTGTTTATGATTTAGTCTTTGTATAATCTTATTCTTTATACAAGAACTCTTATAAATAACATGTATGTTTTTAATGATTTGAACTCGTTGTTTTTATAAATTCATTCTCGTAGACTCACCTCAGAATTTTGATTTTACAGTCACCTGTCCAAACTCGACCTTAGCTCTTACTCATTTTATCATTATGTCATTTATTAAATCAAAATGAGTCTCTTTTTTATTTTATTTTTCAAAGTATTTTATTCTTCATTGAAATAACATAAAGTTTAATGTTATCATGCCTAAATGCTATCATAGTCTAAATGTTATAAGTGTCATTTCATACGTGAATTTGGGGTATATGCTGGCAGCATATTCAAAAATGTGGAAAATGACGATGCTGCCAGTTTCGATTTCTACATTAGACATTTGGCAAGGTTTGTACAAAGGTGTTTAACTAATATATTGTTTCATTGAAGGAGAGACGCCAACCCTAAAGTCGTGTCAAGATAAGAGTGTTAATCACTCATATCAAATTGTACATGCAGCAGATCGATATGATCACGAGTTATGGACCTTGGTTTTTGGTGCTAACCATGTAAAATCGTTTTCCTGGGTATGGCTTGTGTTTTTGTTGAATATTGTACAGGTGTTCAGGCTAGAAGCAGACTCAAACTACCATGACAAAAACTAAGAAGCCTAGTGGAATAATCTGTAGACTCGAACTAGATAACCTTAAATGGGCTAATCAATTTCCCAGATCTACAGAGATGACGAGAAACGTGGGTTGGTTCTCCTTATGTGAGAGAATGAAGGGCCATAATGTGCAAGTGATGCTGGCTTTTGTGAAGAATTACATAAACTAAGTCGTGAAATTTGAAACCCTAGCAATTAAAGTGGATGAAAGCACCATTTTAGTAGCTATTGGAATACCATTAGAGGGAGCCAAATGGTTCAAACAATAGCCATTTGAGGCCGACTACAGTAAATTTTTATTTCCGGGGTTCGAAAAGCTACGCTGGAAAAATGGCATCCATGTGAATAACCTCAAGCCAGATTTGAAGTTGAACTACAGAAGCATCGTGAGGATAAGGGAAAACGGAACAAGCTCAAAGTTCAGGGTAGGAGATAAAAGAAGTAATGGAGTCAGCAGATGGACAATCCAAAGAGTTCGAAAATGAACAGGAAGCAAAGGAGTTTGATGTTGTAAATAACGAAGTTTCATAAATGTTTGTTACAAAAATGCTAAGAGGAGTATCGGTTGAGTCTATAAGGGAAATCTTAAATGCCCCTGACACTCCCAAGATTGTTGTAGAGAGTGTAAGTCTAAAAGAGGTTTCAAAGACAGGACAAGGTGAAACCCTAATGGCAAAAAACATGGAAGGTAGTTTAAGGCCAAGGACCCGAGCGAGAAGTAAATTGGAAATGAATATAAAGGTTGTACCTGATCCAAAACTGAAAAGGAGTGAGGTGACTGTCATACGGGATTCCTCTAGTGAGGAGGATGTGCATGTTCCAGATCAAGAGTATCTCAAAACAGAGCAGACTTTGATGGAAATCCAAAAAGACAAATCAGGGCAGATACTCTAAGAGTTCTATTGGGATAAATAGAGAGTCGTTGAGTATGAAATTAGTGCAAATTCAAAAGTCTCGGAGTCTTATGAAACCCATGTACTTATGGAGAGAATAAAATCAATTTTGGAGCTAGATGAAGACAAAAGATCTTTGCAATTTTTTTTAAAGAACAGAGCCAATGCCTCCAAAAGTCAAATGAAGATTTAATGATTGCAAACAAGAGACTCCGAGAAGATTTACAGGAAAAAGGTGGCATATATAAAAAAATTGTCACAATTTCTAAGCAAATCTTGACAAAGAAAAGAGCAATACAACATCAATATGAAGAACTTCAAGTTCGATTTCAAGCTTTTGAAGCAAAACGATCCTCGGCTGGTGAAAAGGGTGCAAGCACTAATCTGAAGGAGCAAGGTCATCTTTAGATAGGCTTGATAGATAATTAAAATGCTTTCTATATACATAGTTGTTAGTTAGAGAAGGATAATTAATTCATACAGTTGTCAATTCTTTAATCGAGCCTGTTGTTTGAAAAACACTCGAACTAGTTTGATGTAATCAAAATTGTCTATTTTTTGGGTTATTCGGGTCCATAGAAACTGTGTCAAGTTTGAAAACTTTTGTATATAATAAACAATAAGGAATCATGTAAAGGGGTTCAATAGAGCTATGGAGATCAGACTAATAGCATGATGCTCAAGCATGTATTTTGTTTATCTTGATATGAAGAAACACTTTGAAATGATTATAATCGAATGAGCCAAGTTTTGTTTTAATATATGAATTGATAATGTTGCATGTGTTTATGATTTGGTCTTTGTATAATCTTATTCTTTATACTATAATTCTTATAAATAACATGTATGCTTTTAATGATCCGAACTCATTCTTTTTACAAATTCATGCTCGTAGACTCACCTGAGAATTTTGATTTTACATAGTCACATGTCCAAACTCTACCTTAGCTCTTACTCATTTTATCATTATGTCATTTATTAAATCAAAATGAGGTTCTTTTTTATTTTGTTTTTCAACATATTTTATTCTTCGTTAAAATAACATAAAGTTTAATGTTATCATGCCTAAATGCTATCATAGTCTTAATGTTATAAGTTTCATTTCATATATGACTTTGGGGTATATGCTCGCAGCATATTCAAAAATGTGGAAAATGATGATGCTGCCAGTTTCGATTTATGCATTAGACATTTGGCATGGTTTGTACAAAGGTGTTTCATTGATATATTGTTTCATTAAAGGAGAGACAGCAACCCTAAAGTCGTGTCAAGATGAGAGTGTTAATCACTCATATCAAATTGTACATGCAGAAGATCGATATCAGCACGAGTTATGGGCCTTGGTTTTTGGTGCTAACCATGTGGAATCGTTTTCCTGGGTTATGGGGCTTGTGTTCTTGTTGAATATTGTACAGGTGTTTGGGCTAGCAACAGACTCAAAGTACCATGACAAAAACTAAGAAGCCCGGTGGAATAATCTACAAACTCGAACCAAATAACCTTCAATGGGCTAGTCAATTTCCCAGATCGGCGAAATGATGAGAAACGCAAGCTGGTTCTCCTTATGTGAGAGAATGAAGGGCCATAATGTGTAGGTGACACAGGCTTTTATGAATAATTACAAAAACTCAGTGGTGAAATTTGAAACCTAGCAATTACAGTGGACGAAAGAACCATTTCAGAAGATAACAGTATACCATCAAAGGGAGCCAAATGGTTCAAACAACAACCATTTGAGGTCGACTACAACAAATTTTTATTTCCAGGGTTCGAAAGCTAAGCTGAAAAAATGGCATCCATATGAATAACCTCAAGCCAGATTTGAAGCTGAAAGACAGAAGCATTGTGAGGATAATGGAAAAAGGAATAAGCTCAAAATTTCAAGGCAACAGATAAAAGAAGTAACGGACTCAGTAAATGGACAATCCAAAGAGTTCGAAAATGAACAGGCAACAAAGGAGTTTGATGTTGTAAATAACAAAGTTTCAGAAATGTCTGTTACAAAAATGCCAAGAGGAGTATTGGTTTGGTCTACAAGGAAAAGCTTAAACGCCCCTAACACTCCCAAGATTGGTGTAGATAGTGTAAGTCTAAAAGAGGTTTCAAAGACAGGACAGGGTGAAACCCTAACGGCAAAAAACATGGAAGCTAGTTTAAGGCCAAGGACTTGAGCGAGAAGTAAATTGGAAATAAACATAAAGGTTGTACCTGATCCAAAACTGAAAAGGAGTGAGGTGACTGTCATACAAGATTCCTCTGGTGAGGAGGATGTGCATGTTGTAGATCAAGAGTATCTCAAAACATAGTAGACTTTGATGGAAATCCAAAGAGACAAATCAGGGCAAATACTAGAAGAGTTCTGTTGGGATAAACAGAGGGTCACTGAGTATGAAATTAGTGCAAATTCAAAAATCTCAGAGACTCATGAAACCCTTGTACAAATGGAGAGAATAAAATCAATTTTGGAGCTAGATGAAGAAAAAAATCTTTGCAATTTTTTTTAAATAACAGAACCAATGCCTCCAAAATTCAAATGAAGATTTAATGATTGCAAACAAGAGACTCCGAGAAGATTTACAGGTTAGAGATGGCAAATATTAAGAACTTGTGATAATTTCTAAGCAAATCTTGACAAAGAAAATAGCAATACAACAACAATATGAAGAACTTCTAGTTTGATTTCAAGCTTTGGAAGCAGAACGATCCTCGACTAGTGAAAAAGATGCAAAAACTATTCTGAAAGAGCCATTAAAGGAATTTTGGGGTCTAAAATGGACCTCCTAAGGAAAATAATAAAATAATAGTTAAAATAATAAAATAATAGTTAAAATAATAAAATAATATTGATTAATTTTGGAGGAAGAAACAAAAAAACTACTTTTTGTGTTCGTATTTTCGACATATCTCCCTGTGTTGTCATCATCACGTTTTTTCAGGTATTTCTTGTTTTTGGGGTAGCAAGGTACGTCAAAAGTATGCAGTGTGGGTACTCGTTGGATGCAGAATCAAATTCCGCATCCAACGAGCTCTCTCGATCGAAATTTGAGTAAAAACACAGGGAGAT